>CAUYRT010030902.1:0-97485 GCA_963574885.1 Lepilemur ruficaudatus
AAAAAATTAGCCGGGCATGGTGGCACATGCCTGTAGTCCCAGCTACTCAGGAGGCTGAGGCAGAAGGATCACTTTAGCCCAGGAGTTTGAGGTTGCTGTGAGATAGGCTGATGCCACGGCACTCTACAGCCCAGGCAACAGAGTGAGACTCTTTCTCAAACAAAAAAAATAAAAAATAAATAAATAAATAAAATTGCATGTGATGATTACTGCATATATCTGTGAATATACATAAAATCACTGAATTATATACTTTGGGTTAATTGTATGGTATGTGAATTATATCTCAAGAAAGCCATCATTTAAAAAATACAGAGTTACAGACAGCTAAAATATTTTAGAAAAAAAATAGACACAAATATTTTTATTATTTTTTAAATTTTTTAAGATTTTTAATTTTTAAAAATTGACAGATTGGCCGGGCATGGTGGCTCAAGCCTGTAATCCTAGCACTCTGGGAGGCCAAGGCGGGTGGATCGCTCAAGGTCAGGAGTTCAAGACCAGCCTGAGCAAGAGCAAGACCCCATCTCTACTAAAAATAGAAACAAATTAATTGGCCAACTAAAAATATATAGAAAAAATTAGCTGGGCATGGTGGCGCATGCCTGTAGTCCCAGCTACTCGGGAGGCTGAGGCAACACAATTGCTTGAACCCAGGAGTTTGAGGTTGCTGTGAGCTAGGCTGATGCCACAGCACTCGAGCCTGGGCAACAGAGTGAGACTCTGTCTCAAAAAAAAAACAAAAACTGACAGATAAAATTATATGTATTTGCTATATGCAACATGATGTTTTGAAATATATATACATTGTGGAATGGCTAAATCTAGCTAATTAACATATGCATTACTTGACAAAATTATTTTTGTGGTGAGAACATTTAAAAATCTACTCTCAGCATTTTTCAAGAATACAGATTCTTAAACATGGTAATACTAGATCCCTCCACAGATGGTACAACTGAAAACCTCATGATTTTTCCAAGTCTTTGTTTTTTTTAATGAAAAATTTGCTATATTTACACCATTGCAGAACAAACGAAGAAAATGATAGCTTTTCTAATTTACAGGCTAGATTTTATATACTTTAGACAGTTTGATAATGTTATGAGTCTTACGAACTTTTTCTTTGGAACACCGAGGAGACAGCACTGACGAGAGAGGCACTTTGTACTTAGAAACCCATTTGTTTATGAGAGAGAGAAGCAAGGACCAAATAAGCATGCTCCATTTGTACCATTCCACCACAATGCCCCTTTGCTTGCCTGAGGAATACCCTGACGCTTGGACTTAATTGTGCTGGCACCGTCCAGGTTTGCAGTCCAGCTTCTGTATCGTCTAAGGCCAAGAAGAAACATATAGAACTCAAATCCTTTTTGGGAAACAGGTGCTTATCATGGCAAAAAGTGTGACAACCATAGAACTTTGCAGTTCTCTCCTTAAAAAACTAATATAATAACATCTTCCACTTCACAATATAATCTGTAAGCAAACAGACGTGCCTGTATGCAAGCTCAGTATTTAGTAATTCTTTCATTAAATATTTTTGTTGTAGTTTATATATGCTGTCAAGTACACAGATCTTAAGTATACTTGCTTTTACAAGTCCTTAGGTTTTCACAAATGTGCACATCCATGTAACCGCCACCCAGGCAAGAATATGGGAAATTTTCAGCCACCTAGAAAGCTCTTCTGGTCAATGAACCTCGCCCAAAGAGATCATTATTCTATCTACTATTACCATACATGAGTTTTGCCTGTTCTTGGGCTTTAATCAAATGGAATCATACAGTATGTACTCTTCTGTGTTTAGTGTCTTTCATTTAACATTATTTCTGTGAACTTATCCATGTGTTATATAACAATAGTGTGTTCTTTTTTATTGATACAGAGTATTTCATTTAGATTGTTTCCAGTTTGGGGCTACTACAATAAAGCAAGCATTACATTTAAAAAATTGTTTTCTGGGGGAGCACGAAAAAAATTGCTTTTGCAGCCAGCAAAAGCCATAGGTTTGATAAGTGTGTTTCTGGCTTGCATTTGGGATATGATTATCACATCACAGGATGTGAACCTTGAAGCACCCGAACCACAAAAGTGTTATGACAAATACCCTGAGCCCTATGAACATGTCTCTTCAGAGTGATCAGTAAGATGGTTCATTGTACACTTGGACCCTGTGTGCACTTCACTCTGCACACATGGGTCCTCCCCACCTGCCCTCTTGTCCATCGGCCTTAGGAATCAGCCCAGTGGGGTGCTGAACTGAATGTGAGGCACCTGTAATGACCTTGCCACTATTATTTCTCTATCTTATCCTGTGTAAGTTGTAGTTAGTTACTCTCAGTTTACTGTTAACTCACCTTGATGGATTTCATCCTTCTTTTGCCTACCTTTTTTGAGACACAGTCTCACTCTGTTTCCCTGGGTACAGTGATGTGGTGTCAGCCTAGCTCACTGCAACCTCAAACTCCTAGGCTCAAGTGATCCTCCTGCCTCAGCCTCCTGAGTAGCTGGGACTACAGACGTGCACCACCATGCCCAGCTAATGTTTTCTGTTTTTAGTAGAGATGGGGTCTCACTCTTGCTCAGGCTAATCTTGAACTCCTGAGCTCAAGTGATCCTCCTGCCAGAATGCTAGGATTATAGGCATGAGCCACGGCACCTGGTTTGCATCTTTTCTTGTTTTCCTTTCAACATCTTTATGTAGGGTTTGATTGAAATCCCTTTTCTGTTCATCTTTAAATGAGATGTGTCTTTCTGTATTTTTAGTTAGAGAAGTTCCCCCGCCACACACACACCCCCCTGGTGATAGGAATGAAGAGCATTTCTGTGTTCTGGAGCTCTGTGGACCCCAGAATTCCTCTGTCACTTCCATCCACTACTTCTATGTAGACTTTAAATCTAAGTGAGTTCTATAGGATCCTGCTTTTTGGAGGCCATTTAGCCCTACCGATTAGTGTCCTGAGTGTCATGGAGGGTTCTTTTTCCCAATTGCATTGAAGATGTCAGACATCTGTTTTCATCTGCCCTCCTAGTTGCTCTCTTTCTGGTATGGAGGTATTCGGAGAGATTCAAAAACTCCACTGCCATCAAATCTTGCTCTGTACAGAGGTTTCTCACAATGTCCAGGGATCTGAGTTATTTAATGAATAAATGACCTTTGACTGCATTACTTAAAACAAATGTACCCTGACATATTTACCCTGAAATTTTGGCATCTTATTTAAGGACAGGACAACTCTCTTGAAATACCCTGTCAAAGTGTAACTTTCAAACCAAAGATGGTTCATATAAAAGAACAAATGCCAAATATCTATTAATATTTAACCCATTGATAAAGACAGATAATGAAGCTAATTCCAAAAGGATTTAAGTAATCCAGCAGAAAGACATTTAAAAACTTACAGGTAAAAATTGCTGAGTTAGGTACAAAACTGGTTATTGCCCCACAGGGCAATATAACTTTTGAGGTTATCTTTTCTACCAGACAAAATCTACAAGTTAACAAGTAAATTCAGTATGTAGATTTTCTTTTTAGAGACAAAGTCGTCCTGTGTTGCCCAGGCTGGGTTGTAGTAGCTATTCACAGGTCCCATAAGAGCTCACTACAGCCTCAAATTCCTGGCCTCAGGCAATCTTCCTGCATCAACCTCCAGAGTAGTTGGGACTAACTACAGTGTCAGACCTAGTATGTAAATTTTTATCAAATAGCAAAAGGCATTAGAGAATTAAATAATCATTAGATGAGCTTATTAAACAAAATCTCACTATGACATGTACGAATTTTTGATTTCCAATTTAGATAATTTTTCTTAACAATGCCTGGTGAAATTGTCAGTCCGCATTCTCAGAGTTTAGCTACATAAACATCACTATTTCAACAATGTAGAATTACTTTCTGCTCTTACTATACCTGAGAATAACCCTGAAAGGAATTATTGCATATGGATAACAGTATATATAATGTAAAAAATATATTTCAAATCTTTCAAACTTTGCTTTTCTGTTGTCTACTAAAATTTCTGATTTGTTTTTTGTTTTGTTTTGTTCCAGCTTTATTGAGGTATCATCAACAAATAAAATTGTATATATTAGCCGAGCATGGTTGCTCATGCCTGTAATCCTAGCACTCTGGGAAGCCACGGAGGGAGGATCACTTGAGGGCAGGAGTTCAAGACCAACCTGAGCAAGATTGAGACCCATCTCTACTAAAAATAGAAAAAATTAACTTGGTGTGGTGACACACACCTGTAGTCCCAGCTACTCAGGAGGCTGAGGCAGGAAGATCACTTGAGCCCAGGAGTTGGAAGTTGCTGTGAGCTAGGCTGACCCTATGACCCCCCCTAGCCTGGGTGACAGAGTGAGGCTCTGTCTCAAAAAAAAAAAAAATTGTATATATTTAAGGTATATGTGATGTTTTGCTATATGTATACATTGTAAAATGGTTACCACACTCAAACTAATTACCATATTCATCACCTTGCATAGTTTTCTTTTTCATGTGTTTGATGAGAACACTTAAAATCTACTCTTAGCAAATTTCAAGTATACAATATTATTAAATACAATCACTATGCTGTACACTAGATCACCAGAACCTATTCATGTTGCATGGCTAAAACTTTGTATCCTTTGACCAAAATCTCACCATCTCCCCCACCCCCCATCTCCTGGCAGCCACCATTGTACTCTCTACTTACGAGTGTGACTTCTTTAGATTCCACATATGTGATATTATACAGTATTTGTCTTCTTATGTTTGACCTATTTCACTTAGCATAATGTCCTTTGGATTTATCCATGTTGCTGCAGACAACAGGATTTCCTTCTTTTTTAAGGCTGAATAATATTCCAGAGTGTGTATGTGTGTGTTTATTCTCTTTATCCCTTCATCCATTGGTACACAGTTAGGCTGATTCCATATCTTGACTATCGTGAAGAATGCTGCAATGAACATGGAAGTGCAGATATCTCTTCAAGATAGGAAGTTTATTTCCTTTGGATACATATCCAGAAGAAGGATTGCTGGATCATATTTTTAATTTTTTAAGGAACTTCCATACTGTTTTCCATAATGGCTATACCAATTTACATTCCCACCAACAGGATATAAGGGTTCCTTTTTCTCCACACCCTCACCAATACTTGTTATCCTTTGTCTTTTTGGTCATAGCCATTCTAACAGGTGTGAGGTGGTATCTCATTTTGGTTTTGATTTGTATTTCCCTGATGATTAGTAATGTTGGGCATTTTTTCATATACCTTTTGGTCATTTGTATGTCTCCTTTTGAGAAATGTATGTTCAGGTTCTTTGCCTATTTCTTAACTGCATTATTTGTTTTCTTATTATTGAGTTATTTGTTTCTATATATTTTGGATAGTAACCCCTTATCAATATATCACTTGAAAATATTTTCTCCCATGCCACAGGTTATCTGTTCACTCTGTTTCCTTTGCTGCACAGCAGCTTGTTAGTTTGATGTTCGATGAAATCCCATTTGTCTATTTTTGCTTTTTTTGCCCCGATGATCAGCAATGCTTGGTTCCTCGTGTACAAATCAAATTAAGCTTTTTAAATTTGAGGGGGACTCCGATTTACCTTCCGTGGTCATATGCCTATTCTCTGCACCAGTTGACACTGGCCAGAAACTGGGGACAATAGATACTATGATTAGCAGCAGCCTCTATAATAACCACATGATTAGAGTAAGTAAAGAAGCAATTTTTTAGAAGATGGAGAGACTGTTGCCTCCAGAAGATGACAGGAGTGCTATGCAGACAAAACAAAAGATGTCCATCAAAACTGAACAGTCATTGTAATATTGACGAATATTTCTATTATTACATCTTAGGCTTTGATTTAGAGGCATTGCTTACAAGAATTGCAACAAAATGACCAGCAGACAAATAAGCAGAAAAGTCTTGGGCAGTCTTGGGATCAATTCAATTATTTTTGGTGGTGTGAATGCATCCCATCTACCCAGGGATGTCGTGGCTCCTGAAATACAATTTCTTTCACTGGATCATCATGAACCTATGGGCCTGATGTGACCATTAAAAACATAAATTTCTGAATACTTCATAACTATTGGGACTCTTATTTGTCAAGGGACAGATCTATCCTTTCAGCATCACTAAAGAAGAAAAGAATACTTCCAACTGGTGTTCAATGGGTGACAGAGCACACTGATTTTTTCCACAGTGAAAAAAATCACAAAAAAATAAGAATTGATAGGCAAACAGAGGACTGTATAAGATATTCGTACAGATAGGAACAGTCTCCAAAAATTATGTACAATATATGTTTTTCAGGAAAAGAAATTTATTTACATTTTCCCAAATAGTTCAAAAACTTATCTACAAATAAAACATTGCTACTTTGATTTTATCTACAGCATGACTCTAATATGTAATAACTTATTTACCCTCACAAAATGCATGATTCATTTTTAGTGAATGCACACTGACTCCTAGTGATCACTGAATTTTTTTTCTAAATTTCCCCAAATTATCTGTTCAATAATCTTCTGGAATTTTTCTAGTTTTGAATGCTAACAGTAATAGTCTTTAGGCTTTTTTCTTGATCTGGAAATTTTCTAGCCCCAATCTTTTGGCAAAGCTACTGTTATTAAAGAGCAGGAAATTATAATTAGAAGTTTCTTTGTTTTTTTTTTAACAACATAAGAGTTTAACTTTTTTGGGCATGTGTAAGATAATCTTTAGTTATCTTCTGGTGAATTTCAAATATTCTTCTAAGTATTTTATGCTTTCTTTCCCATCATTGTGAATCACTATGCCTACATAATCACCATTATCCCCTGAGTCAAAGGGTCCTAACAGTCCTACCACAAGAGGTTTCTCCAAATTCCATCCACTTGGGCCCCAGAAGGTTCTAAAAACTCATCCTACCCTAATTTTCACTAAAATCCTACTCAGGATAGCAGTTCCTAAAGGAAGAAAAAGTATAAAAATCCCTTACCTCCCATAATTTTTAGTACTTAAAAAAATTTAATTCCAGTATAAGTAATATAACGAAATAATGAAGAAGAAATGCTACATTTTGTTTATTTACTATAAGTTTATGCCAGACTCATCTCTGAACTCAGAGCTCCTCGCCAGTTCAACTGAGTTAATAATTGACTGAAGGAATGCCTAATGTTCTCTTTAATAGAGCTGTATTTCTTCATGGGATACTAAAATATGAGAAAGAAAATGTAGTCCTGACAGCCATCAGCTGCTTGCTCACCTAAGCCATGGTGTTTTCCCAGCTGAGCATAAACAATGTCACAGAACATCAACATTGAATGTGCACTCTCCATGACTGTGATAGAACAAGAGGAAAACAAGGCTGGGCACAGTGGCTCACACCTGTAGTCCCAGCATTCTGGGAGGCTGAGGCGGGTGAATAGCTTAAGCTCAGGAGTTTGAGGTTGCAGTCAGCCATGATGATGCCACGGCATTCTAGCCTGGGCAACAGAACGAGACTCTGTCTCAAAAAAAAATTGAATACATACAGCTTCTGGCATAATTTAAAGACTCTTTCAAACTTGGTTATTAATGCAGAGGCTTATAAATTATATTTTAAAGGTTTATGTAATATTCTTGATAAATAGGTAAATCTTAGGATAACTTAGACGGAGTTAATATTGATTTAAAGACAACGTGTCTTACTCCAGATTTTATCACATGAAAAGTCTGTTAACACAATATTTTAGTTCATATAAGACTGTCAAAATTTAAACTTTCTAAATTCTGGCAGGGTGTGGCAATTTATGCCTTTAATCCCAGCACTTTGGGAGGCCAAGGCAGGAGGATAGGTTAAGGCCTGGATGCAAGACCAGCCTAGCCAATATAGCAAGACCCCATCTCTACATAAAAAAATATATATGTATATAAAAAATTGTATTCAATTAATTGAAATTGTAGTCAAAGATTTTTTAAAGGGTTTAATGTGAAATTTTCATACTGCTACAAGTCATAAAGGCTTAATATGTTAGCTAAAACGGTTATTTCTAGATCCTTAATTAGCTTTGAAACTTCAGATAAAAGTTAAATTGAGTTCATTAATAATTATTATTGAATGTCTGGAAAATACATTAGTAAGAAAAAATGCAGAACTTTCACTAAACATAGTTTTAATTTGCCATTATTGCTTAAAATGGTTGTAAATTAAGTTTGCATAAATGCCTTATTATGATGTTATATAGCATGTTTTTGAGACATTATATTTGAGATAAATGAACGTGCATTTATTGAAAAACAAACACTAGCAAGATAATTCCTGGCTTTCTGTTAGTTTTCTTTTGTATCTGAAGAAAATATAATTGGTTACTTTTGTTAAATATGGTAATTAATGTCAGTGGTTGACTATCCCAGGTACAATAAACATAGAAAAATACAAATATATAGACACGATAAAAAATATAATTTGTTGGGCAGGGTGGGGAGGTCCTGCCCTGCCCACGCTTCCTGCTTTAGCCCTCTATAAAATAGTGCTGATATGGAAGTAATATTCATTGGGTGCTGGGCAGGTGGGAAGGGGGTTGAGGGGATGGGTAAATTCATAACTAATGGGTACAGAGTGCACGTACTATATGGGGGATGGGCACACTTGTAGCTCTGGCTTGGGCGATGCAAAGGCAATATATGTAACCAAAATGTTTGTACTCCCATAATATTGTGAAATTTTTAAGAAAAGAAAATAAATAAATTGAAAACAAAATTTTATATATATAAAATTTGTCTATTTATCCAGAAAACTGTTGCAGATGATTAAGATGGTAAACTCAGTAAACGTCATTTTATTTAATACATTTATAAAATTATATATTAAGAGTAAAATTAAGGTTGGGCACAGTGGATCACACCTGTAATCCTAGCACTTTGGGAGGCTCACTTGACGTCAGGAGTTCAAGACCAGCCTGAGCAAGAGGGTGACCCCATCTCTACAGAAAAATAGAAAAATTAGCTAGGTGTGGTGGCACGTGCCTGTAGTCCAAGCTACTGGGAGGCTGAGGCAGGAGGAGCGCTTGAGCCCAGGAGTTTGAAGTTGCAATGAGCTATGATTATACCACTGCACTCTAGCTGGGGCAACAAAGCAAGACTCTGTTCTAAAAAAAACAAAAACAAAAAGAGCAAAATGAACCTTTGCACTTATCATCTATTTATGTACTTATATATCTTTATATGTCTAAATTCTTACACACGAAGGAGTATTAGTAAATACTTTACTACAAATTGTTACATGAATGGTGAACCAAAAGGAGAAAATTACAACTTGGGTCATTTTTCTATGAAATGACTGAATTGTTTTTGAGTCACAGAGGTACCATATTCTACTAGCCCTCATCCCTTTGAGCATGCCTTAAAACATTTTAACAAAAGGTTTCTTATTGCTTAGAAGAGTTAAAAGTTTCTACTAACATTGTTTTTTGTTTTGCTGTGCTTTTCAAATATTGCCTGGACAGAACAAAACATTGGTAACTACTGATTCCTTCTAGAGACTGTGTCTTATGTTTATATCTCTTCTCCTCTGAAAACTCTCCATTTTGCCTTTCCCGAATGTAGGCCCCAAATTCAGAAAAATAAAACAATATGGACACTAGAGTTGTTTTACAACTGGCCTGGAAATATGCTATCTTTATCTCTGGGCCTCTGGATAACATTTTTGATTCTTGGCCAAGATAAGGGCAGTTTTGTGATCTGCTGGCCATAGTGTAGAGCTACCCCATCCCCAGGGTCTGTTCCTTTGCTGATGGTATACAACTGGCCCAACCAGCTAAGTTAGCTGGGTTTGATTATGTGCCTACAGAGATATAAAAATCCCTGGGAAGTTCAGTTTTGAGTTCTAGCCTGAGCTAAGCTTCCTCATACAGCTTCTAGTGGTTGAACTGGGAAACAGGGTGTGTTCTGTGTGTGAAATCACAAGGAAAATTCATCTTCCCAGATTAATTATGTATAATGCATAAGTAAAATATGTTAATATAAAAACCTATTAATAATTGGGTACTTTTCAGATTAAAAGAAATATACCTATATTTAAATAAAAGAACTGATAAAATAACTATTAACAGATTTTTTTTCCCAGGATTTTTGATGGAAATATTCTTGTCAATTGGAAACAATTATAATACATTTTATGGGTTAAATAAAAGGCCTTGAAGACAGGTTACTGCCTTGATTGTCTCTCCTTCACATATCACTATTCATAACTGTAGCATCTTGAACCCAACAAATTTCCATCCCTATTCAATCAAGAAAAAAATGCTTTGATTATTTAATCTGTGTTAAGAAATTATCTCTGCTTTGTAAAGACCTTCAGAGATTCCCTTGTATAGCATGGGTTAACATCCACTGATCTGAATTGACCAAATACTTATCTCCAGAACTGCCCGAAGCAAGATACCAACCCTTACCAATACTAGGCAATATGTTAACTAAATACATATTAATTAAAGGTAAATGATGTTATATAACCATAAGTCTGACAGTTGTATCAGGGAAGCATGTACCAGCCTGTCATCAATGTTGAGTATGAATAATTAGATTTATACTTTGCACCTGATTTTGGTGGAGTCTGGGGGGCAAAGACTGGTAACATGCTGGACCAGCTCACTCTAAGAGACACACACCTTGAGTTAGCTTTTGGCTGGTACCAAGGTGTTCACACATGTCAATGGTGGTTTAATACCTGAAGACAGAGCACATCCAGTGCAACCTAGTATAGGCAGGTAAGGAAGCCTGTACCTGAGATCATTTCCTTTTCCTGCTATTGCTATAGCATGTTTGTTGCCTGTAATAAGGTGGTCCCATGAGTATAAACTGAGCCCGGTGATCCTTTCAGTAATCAAACACTTAATCAAAATAATTAACGGACCATTTGATAACCCTAATTGAATTTTGTTCATTAATAGTTCATACTTAAACACAAAAACTGGAGATTGTCAAACAAGCTCTGCTATTACTGATTCAAATTTACTCTTGGCATATGAGCCTTTTCTCAAAAGTTAATTCACTTCAGATAACTGAATCAATTGCCCTCAACTGGATCCGCCAGTTAGCATAAAATAAAAGAGCAAATATTGGTCCAATCAGTATTTTTTAGTAAGCTGTGATCATTCTTTGCTTATTTTTCGGGTGGATTGAGACTTTTTTCTTGCCAGACTGTCACTAAAGAACTTTGAAAGCTTGGCCTTTTACTCAAAAACTTCATTGCTCTTATCTTCAATCTTTAGAGAAATGTAGAGAAAACAAACGATTACCAAAACTAAAAATTGTCAATGTTCTCAGAGATTCTAGAACTTCCATGTCCTAAGGTATACATTTGCCTCAATGACATGGGATCTCCCCCTTAGGAGTTAATAGCAGGCCACTCCGTGCATTTTGGAATTTTACTCTAATTCTAGTTTCTTCCCTACCACAAGTCCCTATGACTAACTACAACTAATCTAATCATTAAGCAGGTACAAGCAAGACTTTTGAAAATAACCACTTAAGCAAACTCTGAACTTGAAACCTGGAGATTTAGTCTTCTGGAAGAGAAAACAAGAGAAGATATGTCTTACGCTTCCCTGAGTAGGACCCTGTCAGCTACTACTAATAACTAACACTGTAGTGAAACTCTAAGATGGTAGTTCTTGGATTCATATTTTCAATTAAAAAGACATACATCATTTCCTCTAGATCATTGGACTTGGATTTCACTGGTAGACCTCAAGCTAAGAGTTCTTTGAAATCTACCAGAAGCAGACAATTTCCAAAAGTAATTGTTGATTCAAAACCCTCAACTGAAGCTAATGATTACATAAACTAGACAGCTTTTGTTTAAATCTCTGGAACAAGATTAATTTTCAGAAAACTTGACACCCTTGAAACCCAGAGAGGTTGTTCTTACTTCTAATCTTGCCTAACAGTATACATTGAAGTTCTCTGGTAAATGACTATACTTCTCAGTATATTTTCCCATACTTACTTTAAAAAAATTTTTTTTTTAGCTTCTAAGCCTATATGATCTTTTTGTGCCATTTAAGCAGAAACAAAACATTCTTATTTTTCAGACCCTACTCATGACTGTAAATCTGAAGGGTTGAATCAAACTCACCTGACCCTGCTGGGAAAAAAGAAATGTTATAATTTCTTTTACCATTTAAATATTTTCAGGTTTGATTTCCTTATACAGATTTCTTTTAGTACTGAAATGTCTCTCATATTATGCATCCCAATCTTCAACCTTGTAAAAATTGGACTGTGTCTCCACATCAACAAAATACTTATGATACCATTAAACCCTACCAACTAAACCCAGCTCATGAGAAACAAAAACTACCCTCTCTGCTATGGTCAGTTGCTCTCTTCAGGATCACTATATATCCTGCAGGAACTGTTTAACTTCACTTAGAAAATGTGTCCACCATTAGCCAACGATTGGTGCTCTCTCCTTAAGACAGGTAATATTTATACTCTCCAGAGAGTCCCTGCCCTCCTAGAGCACTATTTCTCATGTGTACACTACCATTGGAAGCCCATCAAACCAATTTATATTTATTATTCAGGATTTTCATGGGTAATCACATAGCCCTTGATTTACTCTTGGCTAACCAAGAGGGAGTTTATGCCAGAACAAACATACTTTAGAACAAATACATAAATACTAGAATAGGCTCTGCTGAATTTTTAAATGCATTTTGAGATCTGAGCTTGGTTAATCCAGGCCAATGGATGGACAGTCTTTTATAAAAATAATAATAATTTTTTTCTGGTAATTGCCTGTAACACACTTTTTCTGTATTATAGTTGGTCAAAGCATCCTGTCTAGATTCTCAAGTGTTACCATGTAAAAATGTTCATATCACATGAATCAACAACTCATTCTAAAATAGAAGGATCAGAAGGGACTGACATTTGTCCAACTGAGAGGCAACATTTCCCAGATAATCTAATCAATTGAATCCTGACAATGGGAAAGAGCTAGACATCAAAGATTACTGTCTCACAGCCTGACTTTGTCTGTCCTTGCCCAAAAGTGAAGACTAAGAAAGAAAAAAAGCAGCCCTCATAACTGTCAACTAGTAGTTGGCCTAGTGTCTACCACTAGGTCATGGTGTTCCCTGCTAGGCATAAATAATTTCACAGAACATCAACAAGGACTCCTCATGACCATGATAGAATGAGAAAAAACTAAGTTCCACTCTATAACTCTACATAAGCAGAGATACTATGCAACCACAAAAATGACCCACTGTCCCATCTTCAGCTAACACAAATGACTGTTGCTTTTTCTCCAATGGCAATGCTAGCTGTGCTCTATCTCTTCAGACTTTAAATAAAAATTATTAAGATACCTAATTACTGTATTGCCCTGTGTCAGAAAGGCACACTTACAGGCACAAAATATACCTGTGTCCTTAAACTTTGTCCCAAATCATGTAACATAAGCTCAAATTCTACAATGAGCTCTTCCTGTCTCCCTTTTACTAAGACCCCATGCTTCCAATGGAATGCAGTCCTCTTTGCTGTAGGAAGTTTATAAAATTAATATCATTAATTACATGTATGTTCTTAGTGGTCCTTGACTGGTAATATTAACAAATGATTGACTAAATGGGGCTAAAATGCTGCCTAAAGTACCTGACATAGGATACACTCAAGAAATTTTTATTACCGTTTTTGTTGTTATAATTATTATTGATAATAGCTCTCTAATAAACAAATTGAATCAATTTTTATCTCGGATATGGTCAAAAGTAAGGATTTTTCTATCACTAGGTCTACAGAGGTAAGAATATCTAGTTGATATTGTGAGCACATAACATATGGAGGTCTCAATCTATTTTCATTTAATTATGACTTTTTTAATTAGTCATTTTTGCAATCCTTTTATTTTGTGGCCCAGGTGCAGTGACTCATGCCTGTAATCCTAGCAGTCTGGGAGGCTGAGGCAGGAAGACTGCTTGAGCTCAGGAATTTGAGACCAGCCTGAGCAAGAGTGAGACCCCATCTCTACTAAAAATAGAAAAATTATCCAGGCATTGTAGCACATACCTGTAGTCCTAGCTACTGGGCAGGCTGAGGCAGGAGGATCACTTGAGCCCAGGAGTTCAAGGTTGCAGTGAGCTACAATGATGCCACTGCACTCTACCCAGGGTGACAGAGTGAGACTCTCTTTCAAAAAAAAAAAGGGAAATTTCACTCCCTTCCTCAATCGCCCAGCTTCATATAAAAAAATAAAAGAAGATAAAATAAAATATTTTGTGGTTGACTGATGTATCAATTCTGTCATCATTCCACTAGAGGTACTAGAGTGTTGATTTATCAACTCTGTTACAGTTCTATTAGAAGTACTAGAATATAGTGGCTAAAAACATGGGCTCTAAAGTCAAATAGTGTGACAGTTTTGCCAGATACTGAACATTTTTCACAAGTAACTTCTTTGGACCCCAAGACCCTTTCTTTAAAACAGGGATAATAATATTAACCACTGTATTCATTTCCAAAGGCTACCATAACAGATTGCCATAAACTGGATAGCTTAAGACAAAAAGAAATTTATTCTAGCATCGTTCTAGAGACTAGACATTAGAAATTAAGATATCATCAGGGCTGTGCTCCCTCTGAAGGTTCTAGGTAAGAATCCTTCTTTGCCTCTTCCTGTCTGCTGGTGCTTGCCAGCAATCCCTGGCATTCTTTGGCTTGTCTCTGTTATCATATGATGTCAATTTCTGTCTCTGTTATCATATGATGTTCTTCCCTAAGCCTTTGTATCTTTGTTTTCTCACTGCATAAGGACACCAGTCATTGATTTGGGTGTACTCAAATTCAGCATTAACTTATCATAGCATGTCTAATTATATCTGCAAAGATCCTATTTCTAAATAAGGTCACATTTTGAGGTTTCTGATAGATCTGAGCTTTTGTGGAACACTAAATAATCCAGTATATTCATCATATAGTATCACTGTAAAAATTAAATGAGAGAAGCCATGTAAAGTGCATTGTTAATACTTTAAAAATATCATTATTGTCATCATTATAATTTTCATGGATTTATAGCCAAAAAGAGTATAACTCACAAGCAATTCTTTTATTGAATGAAAATAGGAGTTATTATAGGTCAATTTATTTTGAATGTATCAATATATAAAGAGTAACTTAAGTCATTTCTGACAAGAAAAGCAATCCAATATTAAAATTCTCATCAATTTAGTCAGGATGTGTAATACATTAAAAATTAACTTAAGAAACACATAAGGGTTCCAGTTCCAGGTAAGATGGAGTCAACATACTGCACCCTGACTCTCCCACTGAATACAGCTCTAAAACCTGTGTTAATGTGTGGGACTGTTATTTCAGGACTCTGAAAAGTAAATAGTAGCGGGTGGATTGGGAAAGATGACCAGAACTCAGGTACCACTTGGTTTCCTCAGTATCCCCCAGCCAACCAGAAAGTGGGCACTCTAGGAGAAGACCTCTAGTTCTGGCTTGAAGAGGGGAAACTTACAACACTCAGAAAGTGTAAACAAAAAAATACTTTTTCCCTCTTTCTTTCCCTCTGTTCTCCTATGTGCTAGTCTCCAAGCAATTTCATGGTAGGGACTGTAGCATGCTTAGGCAACATGGGCCAGCAAGAGCCAAAATTTCAGAAAGGAAAGTGTCCTCTCTTTTTAATGAAACTCTGATCCCAAGAAAGTGAACCCAACTTCTGTTGCTTTTACTCTCTATTTCTCTCCCCTCGTCATGTGGCCCTGGATACAAATGCACTTGTGGGTGGAACCAAAGTTTAAGCTTTCTAGATGAAGGACCAAAATGAGATTATTAAAAAACTAAAAAGAATAAAGAATACTGTAAGGGAGAAATTTTAAAAAGTGACCCTATACAGTTGTTGATGAACTATTCTGGGATCACCCCTGAGCTACCTACACTTGGATCTGATCCTATTCAGTATATCAAAGACTTTCAGAAATGAACTAACAAATATACCATTGCCTAGGTCTCAGACTGGCCATTAGTTGGTATACATATGCAAAGTTGGAGAACTGAACAGAGAGTGGAACCACAATGTATGAGATCACATGACTTACACTCAACCAGGTTGACTGTCTTCTAAAACAAAAATATCAGCATGGCATGGTCGCTCATACCCTATAGTCCTAGCTACTCAGCAGTCAGGAGGATCACTTGAGCCCAAGAGTTTGAGACCAGCCTGAGCAAAATAACGAGACCTTGTCCTTTAAAAAAATAAATAATAACACAAAAATATCAACATTCCATAGTATTTAAACAGAACCCAGAATCTTAAACCAAATATTCAAAAGTCCTCAATATAATCTAAACTTACATTGTGTATGAACAACAAGAAAAATTTGTTTGTGTGGGATAAAACAACCAAGAGTCATCAATGCCAAGATGTCACAGATGTTCTATGTATTTAATTGATGAAGACTTTAAGGCAGCTGTTACAAAACTGCTTCAGCAAACAGTCAAGAACACTCTTGGTCTGGTTTGCTGGCTCACACCTGTAATCCCAGTACTTGGGAAGAGGCTGGGGTGGGAGAATCAATTGAGCTTCAGAGTTCAAGGTTGCAGTGAGCTATGTTTGTGCCACTGCACTCCAGTCTAGGTGACAGAGCAAGACCCTGTCTCAAACAAACAAATGAAAAAAAAAAAAACCCAAAACAATTTTTGAAGCCAGTGTAAAACTACTAAGTCTCAACAACAAAAAAAATAAAACATTGAAAAGAACCAAATGGAAATTTTAGAAATGAAAAACATAATAATTGAAATTAAAAACTCACTGGTGTAGAAAAATGTCTCAGCCTAAGAGACCTATGGGACACCATCAAGTATACCAACATACATATAATAGGATTACCAGAAAAAAAGGAGAGATAGAAACAAAAAAAAAAATTGAAGAAATAATGTTCAAAAACTTTCCAAATTGAAGAAACAGTTAAAAACTTTCTAAATTAGACGAAAAATCATGTATCTACACAACCAAGATGCTCAATGAACTCCAAGAAGGATAAACCCAGAGAAATCCACAGCACAACACTATTTGGGAAAATCCTGGGATGGTATAGAAGAACTGCCCCCAAACTGAGAGAGTGCCTAGAGACCACAGAATGACCCAGATAAATCCAACCTGATTGGATTAATTCATTAGAGGTTACTTACACTGAGCTGTCACTCGTGGGCTGCAACAGGAGTTCTCCAGAGAGTAAAATCCACACTGTCTGCCTGTTTGTGGAGCCTTAGATTTCTTTCTGGCAAGTGACACAGAGCTCTCACCACGTCATCACGTTTACAGGTAAGACAACCAGCTATGCAAAAGGAGCTACTTAAGAATACCCTTTGTGCTTTGGGTACCTTGCACATTTTTTTAGCTACCTTGTTTTTTGATCTATATCTCTGAAGAAATCTGCACAAGTTCTGTTAAACATTAAATGCCAGCGATGGGGAACTTGTATTCTTCCCTCAGATACATTATGGTCAAACCATCCAAACCTAAAGATAAAGAGAGAATCTAGAAAGCAGCAAGAGAGAAGTGACACCACATGCAAGAGATACTCTATTAAGATTAAAATAGACAATTTTTCTTCAGAAACCATACAAGTCAGAAAGAAGTAAGGCGGTATATTTAAGGTGCTGAAAGAAAAAAAAATCTTCCACCAAGAATACTATGTCTGGCAAAACTATCAATTAAAACTAAAGGAGAAATGATGCTAAAGGGCATTCTCCAGGCTGAAATGAAAAGATATTTGAAGCCATTATGAAGAAATAAAGAATGGTACTGGTTGCTACGTAGATAAATATAAAAACCAATAGTGTTGCTAATTTCGTTTGTAACTCCTCTTTTTTTTTCTATATGATTTAAAAGATAAATGAATAAAACAATAATTATAAATTTATATTAATGTACTCACAACATATAAAGATGTAATTTGTAACAATATTGACATAAAGGGGTGAGAGTGAAGGAGTTTTAAAGGATCTGAGTTTTTGAACACTATGGAAACTAGGTTGGTATTAAAACAAACTCAATTGTGACAAAGTTAAGATGCTAATTGTAATCCCCAGGGTAATCCCAGTGCTATAGACTAAACTGTGTTCCCCCCAAATTTTATGTGTTGAAGCCCTACCCCCTCAATGTAATGGTATTTGGAGATGAGACCTTTGTGAGATGATTAGGTTTAGATGAGGTCATGAGGGTTAGATCCTCATAATGGGCTTAGTGTCCTTAAAAGAAGAAACAGGAGAGCTTCTTCTTTCCCTCCTCCCCCTCCCCCTGCTGCCCTCACATCCACATGAGGACCCAGAAAGAAGACAGCCATCCACAAGCAAGGAAGAGAGCACTCACCAGAAACTGAATTGTCTAGCACCTTGATCTTGGACTTCCCAGTTTCCATAAATATGAGAAATAAATGGCTATTGTTAAAGCCACCAAGTCTATGACATTTTTTTACAGCAGCCCAAGCTTACTAAGACCTCTAGGAAAAAAGTTTAAAATACATAAAAAAAATATAGCAGGGCTTTTAAAGACAAGCTACAAATAAGCTCATTCTAAAACTTACATAGAAAGTAAAAGAATAAGACTAGTTAAAACACTTTTGGAAAATAAAAATAAAGTTTGAGGAATTACACTATATAATTTTAAGACTTACAAGCTACAGTAACCAAGACTGTGTGGTATCAGTAAAAGAAGAGGCTATGAATGAAACAGAATAGAAAGTCTAACAAAAGACCCACCTGGACATGGTCTTTGATTTTTAACAATGGTGCAAAAGAAATTCAGTGGAGAAAGCACAGGTTTTTTTCAACAGATATAATTGGAACAATAGGACATTCTTAAGCAAAACAAAATACCTAAATCTGCTAAATTATGCAAAAATTTACTCAAAATGGATCATAGATCTAAATGGAAAACATGAAAGTATAAAACATTTAGAAAAAAATAGAATGAAATTTTTGTGACTCAAGTTAGACAAAAAGTTCTTTGACATAACGCTCAAAGCACAATACAAAAAATTTGATAAGTTGGACGTTATCAAAATTAAAATCTTTTGCTCTATGAAAAACAGTTAAGAGAATGAAAAGACAAGCTACAGATTGAGAAAAAAAAATTTGCAAACAATATATCCAGTAAAGAATATATAACAAGCAATCTCAAAACTCAACACTAAGAAGACAAACAATTCAATTTTTTAAAATGGGCAAAAGATTTGAACAGGCACTTCACCAAGAGGATATATAGATGGCAAATAAATACAAGAAATGTGTGCTTCACCATTAGCCACATGAGAAATGCAAATTTAAATAGCAATGAGATACCACAACAAATCTATTAGTATGGCTAAAATTAAAAATACCCACAATACTAAATGTTATTAAGGATGCAGACCACTGCAACTCACATGCATTGTCAGTGGGGACATATAATGTAGTCATTCTGAATAATGGTTTGGCAGTTTCTTCCAAAATTAAACATATACTTATTACACAACCTGATAATCTCCCTTCTGGGTATTTACTACAGAGAAATGAAAATTCAACATTCATAAAAAACCCTCTACTGCAGTCCTGTTTATAATCACCAAAAACTGGAAGCAAACTACATGTCCTCCAATGGGAAATAAAGAAACAAATTATGGGGTGAGAGTGTGTGTGTGTGTGTGTGTGTGTGTGTGTGTTCGAATACTACTCAGCATTAAAAAAAAAATAAACTATTGATACAAGCAAGAATCTGGATGAATCTCAAAGGCACTATACTGAGTGAAAGAAGCCAATTATATATTACATGATTCAATTTATATGATAATCTTAAAACATAAAACTACAGTGATACAAAAATGTGATTTTTTTAAGGGTTACGGTGGGTGGAGGGTGTGACTATAAAGAGATTGGATAGAGTTCTCTGCATTATCGAACTTTTTGGTATCCCAATTGTGATGATGGTTACACAAATCTATACATGTGTTAAATTTCATAGAGCTAAACAGCAAAAAGCCAATAATAATGAAAATAAAGAAACGCGTGTGGGGCCAGGTACAGTGGCTCACGCCTATAATCCTAGCACTCTGGGAGGCCAAGGCAGGAGGATGGCTTGAGCTCAGGAGTTCGAGACCAGCCTGAGCAAGAGTGAAACCCCATCTCTACTAAAAATAGAAAAATTAGCCAGGCATGGTGGCGCATGCCTGTAGTCCCACCTACTCAGGAGGCTGAGGCAGAAGGATCACTTTAGCCCAGGAGTTTCAGGTTGCAGTGAGCTAGGCTGATGCCACGGCACTCTAGCCCTGGAGACAGAATGAGACTCTGTCTCAGGAAAAAAAAAAAAAAAAAAACAAACAGAAAGAAACAAGTGCTGACCAACATGTTAGTAAACAAAGGTGCACAAGAAGAATTTGTTAGATGGATTTACCAACGATGTTGAAAAACACTACTGCCTTTGTGCCACGCTGCCCCAGCCCAGTTTAAATTATTGTGTCTGCTGTATGTTCATGTGTACATATGCAAGAATAACTGTCTTAGAAAGAGGCCAAGTCAATTACAGACAAACTTTAAGATACTTTAACCAGCATGGTGTTAACAGAAAAAAACAAACAAACCTCCAAACTCTAAAATATTTAAAGAGGTTGATGTGCAACCATGGCCCAGGGAGAAAATGCGCCTGAGGTGGCCAGGTTACACTTTGCTTTTTTGTACATTCACAGAGACAAGAATTACAGGTAAAATCATAAATCAATACACAGAAGGTATACATTGGTTTGGCCTGAAAAGGAAGGACATCTTGCGGGGGTGCGTATAAGTCATAGGTAGGTCTTCAGGATTCTTTAGTAGGCAATTGGTTGAATGAGTTAAGCTTTGTCTACAGAACTGGAGTCAGTAGAAAGGGGGGCTTGAGTTAAGATATGGGGTCTTCTATCTGTCACGTGATACTAAACTGGAATCAGGATGGAAAGTAAGCCACATTATACTGGGTTAATAAAACCTGTTTAATGAATACTTACCATTTGTATACATGACTGATCAGAATTCTTAGAAAGAAACTTGGGCAAGAGAAAAAAAAAAAATCAGAGTTCAGACCCTAATGTCCTCAATGGACACAAGTTACTTAGCTTTGAAGTCACCAGGTCCATAGCTCTCAGTTTACACAGAGCACAATTCTTTTGAGGAACACTTAATAAATATTTGTTCCTTGTGTCCCTAACTACTACCTCTTTCCTTTTTCTTAACAATCTCCAGAATCCCCAGGTGAAATTGAACCCAACTCCAAATTTAGAAATGGCTTTTAATTTTCTTTTTTCTTTTCCTTCCTTCCTTCCTTCCTTCCTTCCTTCCTTCCTTCCTTCCTTCCTTCCTTCCTTCCTTCCTTCCTTCCTTCCTTCCTTCCTTCCTTTCCTTCTTTCCATCTTTTTTTAATTTTTTAGAGTCTTCCAGTGAGGACTAGAAAACCTGCAAGACATTCTAAAGGAGTTGTAATACTTATTTTTTTATTTTAGAGACAAGAGTCTCACTCTGTCACCCATGCTAGAGTGCAGTGGTGCAATCATAACTCACTGTGACCTTGAACGCCTGAGTTCAAATGATTGTCCCACCTTGTAGGTGGGACTACAGGCACACACCCCCAGCCAGCTAATTCTTAACTTTTCTCAACCACAAAGTTAAAAAAAGAAGACTTTAGTCTTCTTTCCTGAGATATGGGTTAAATTAATGAAAACTCTGGAAAAGGACCAGAGGTCATTGTTTTCTTCCTTGGTAAGTCCAGACTTTAGGCAGATAAAGCAACTTCAGAGAGTCCCATGCTTTGGGAGAGACAGTAGGGGCAGCGGTTCAGAGAGACCTTGAGGCTACTTTTTTAGTTCAGCAGGTAAAAAGTGCCATATTTGGGGGTATTTAAGCCCCAACACCAATAAAAACATCCTAACTGACAGAAGCCAGACAGGTTTGTTTCCTTTTGTTTTTTCAGTCTTTTCTTTGCAGAGAAGTAAGCATAGCCCTCAAGGGCTTATGTTATTTACATGCCTCTGATGAAGTTCAAAGGACAACCTTGCTTAGGATTTCCAGGACAACCTGGAAAAAAAAAAACGGTTGAGAAATAGATCTGCTAATCTCTTTCCCTTCCCTCTGCCTCTCCCTCTGGCCCTTTCTTTGATTAAATAGGCGCTAGGACACCTTTTCAAGAAGACTCCCTGCTGTGTTCAGAATCATTCCTAGAAAGTTGAAATCTCAGATTCTTTCTCCAAGATGCACCTCAGTGCTGCAAATCACCGCATACCTCTAAGTGATGGAAACAGCATTCCTATTATCGGACTTGGTACCTTCTCAGAACCTCAGTGGGTAAGTTTCTCTCTCTCTCTCTCTCTCTCTTTCTTTTTTTAACACTTGCCTGCAGAATACCTGCCATTAATTTTAAGTAGATCTCATTGCTTTCCTTCTTATAATAATGAAAGTAACCTCTGAAGATAACTGTTTGCCTGAATAGGTATTGAACCAAAGTTTAAACTGAATCAATGAATGATTAAAAATTAGTTTGGATTAGAGAATGAGATCTTTCTGCATCCCTTACTGAAATTCAGCAAAATCTGATTGCTAAACTGAGGGACATGAAATTTGTGTGTTTATGCCTTGTGATTTTTGTTACATTTGAGAATTTTTAGTTCAGCCTAACAAACACTTAGTAAATCACTGTCATACATTAACTATTTAGGCTATAGAAGCTTCAAATATGAAGAGAATTGTATCTGTTATCTAGGGATTAAAAATTGAATAGAGGCACTCTTTAACAACTAACTGTAGAACAATGACAAGAAGGATCAATGCTATCCCAGAAATACAAGTAGTATCTCTTTGAAAACACAGGAAAGGGATTAATTAAAATTGGCCATAAAGATTGAAATGGGCTTCCTTTAAAACTTGGTAAAGTTTCACTTTATAAGAAGAATATCTTTCCTCATTGCAGTTCAACATTTCATGCTGTTTACCAGAATAAACAGTGGCATGTGTGGAAATGCTACTGAAATTGGAGTGATCATGTATGAGTGAACTCTGTACAGCTGAGTATGAACTAGCCAGCCAAGGAAGTAGAGCTGAGGCAGGACATTTTAGGAAGAAGGGAAAGGTGCTATGCCCTGCTATGCTATGTTATGCCCAGGGAAGGCTAAGCCCATAGTGGCTGACACCTGCAGTTAAGGGTGAGGGCAGCTGATCTGAGAATGCAAAGTGAGACTGGATCACCTAGGACCTTGAATACCTTGCTAAGGAGACTTCATTGTGTAGAAACGAGAAATCATCTAAAGTTTAGAAGCAAAGAAATAATATCACCAGATCTATGTTTTAAAGATAACTTAGGTGGCAGCATGAGAATGGAAGGCAGAGGAAGAAAAATAAACTACCAATGTCAAAAGTAGTTAACACTTGTATCACAATCCTACATTCCACTTTGGTTGCCCATTTCCCTTGTTTTTGGTAATGCAAAGGAAAATTACTCTCGGAACAACAATGTGAGTCTGTGTCATCGGCCCCTTTCTCTTCTTTCTTTGTACATTGTCTATATGACTTCATTCATGATCTTGGCTCCAACCACATGTATGCAGAGACTCCCAAACCTATATTTCCTATTCTGTTTGTTATATCTCCCCCATACAACTATGGACTGGCTACATCAGAACCACATGGTACATTTTTTAAAAATACAGATTCTTGGGCATCACCTTCAATCTACTAAATTTAGATCCCTAGGGATAAGGCCTGAGAATCTGCATATAACAAGCTCCTCAGGTAATTCTGATGTACAATTAGGTTTGCAACACACCTCTAACTCAACACAATAGGACCACACTCTTCTATCTCCTCTTCCCCAAGCAATACTTCTCATAGCAAGTGACACTGCCACTCAGCTGCCCAAGAATATATGCCTTCATTCTGCCTTCTCCATATTACATCCAAATGATTACTGAAGCTTTGTTGATTTTCTATCCAAAACAGTTCCCAATTCACACCCTCCTCTATTTCACTACCTCAGGTTAGGTTCTCATTTATCTTTGGGCTTTTCTTTCAGTTTCATCCCCTTCCAATTAATTATCTGGACTGGGACCATCAGGATGTTCCTCAAACCCAAATCTGATTGTGTCATGCCTCTGTTTAATCATTTCAATGGCTCCCCACCAATTATAGTCCACATTCCTTCCCTTGTGCCTTGCCTTTATGGTTTAGCCAAGACCTGTCCTGTCAGTGCAGCTGTAGGGAGCACCACTCTCCCACCTTTCCTATGTATAAAACATTACCCACATTTCTTGAACAATGCTTCCATTTCCATGCCAGTGAACATGCTGCCCTCTACTTGCAACACCCTTTCTTCTGCTTTGCTCATTTGTCTAACTTCTACCAATCTTCATGTCTCAGCTCAAGGGATATCACTTCTTAGAAACCCATCTCTCAGCCCCGACACCATGGCCCTGCTGTGTGTTCACACAGCCGCTTCTGCTGGACTCTGTCATAGCATCTACCACACTGGCAGAGTGAAGGAAACTTGCCCTTAGCCCTCTGAAGCTTCGGTGGAAAATCAAGTCACAAAAAGCAGATTAATTGGAGACAAGGCATACAGATTTACTTAACATGTGCAAGCACAGGAAGAATCACAGAGTGATTGCCCATCTCCCAGTGGGGTTCAGAAGCTTATATACTGCTAGAACTCAGAAACCAATATCCCAAAGTATGGTGTATTGACAGGCTGAGCTGAAGAAGCCTTTAGGTCCCTCTAACCTTCCCCATAACACCCTCCACCCATTGTCTCTTCCTAAGCATAGGATAAAGTTGTTCTCTGAAGTTCCCTTACCACCCTAAGATCCAGACCCACCAAGGAGAACAATTGTTTTTTCCTCCCGTCCCCCATTATCATACAGCAGAAAAGAAGACCCAGGATATAACCACACCTGAACAGACCCTTTCCCAAGATAACGTGTATCTCTCATTTATTGCCCCTCAACAGAATTCCTCCCTGCCCCTTTCCTATAACCTGTCTTTGGCCATGCTCAGAGCCCATATTCCTTCTGTAATCTCAAAATGTCATATAAACTCCTGTACCCCACTGAGAGGTCGGGTTTTCACTCGGAAGGCTCTCATGTACACACGTTAAATAAATTTGTATGCCTTTTTCCAATTAATCTAACTTGATTTTTTAGTGAAACTTCAGAGGACCAAAAGGAAGTTTCCCTTGGCCCCTATAATACTATCCTGGCAAAACTGGTTATGGCAAGGGGGGAAAGAAGAATTCTGTTGAGGGGCAATAAAGGATTACTAAGGAGAAAGAATGGATCCTGGAACAGAGATTAACTTATAACTAGTTATCTTTGACAGTGAAAAGATCTGATAGGGTATGGTTACATTCCTGGTCTGACAGGGAGGGAAAGAAAAAACAATACTTCTTGGTGGGTCTGGATCTTAGGCAGATAAAGGCTTTGGGAAGATCAAAGAGACTTTGATCCTTCAGTTAATCATGCCATATTTTCAGCTATCAGTTTCTCAACCCCAACACCACTGTATTGTAATCATTGCTTCTCTGTAATCTTTCTCACTAGACTGTGAAATCCATTAGGAAAGGGACCATGGGCCCTATATTCCCTGGACAGTGTCTGCTATGTAATGGGTGTTCAGCTAATGCTTGTCAAGTGAATAAATGAGTTTCTGAGAGTTGTATATGTATGCATGCATCAGAGGGCATGGAGATGTAAGCGGTTACAAAACAACAGCTAGAATTTTCTGAACAATTAATCATGTGCCAGAAGCTCTTTTAAGTTTTACATTACCTGCATTTTCTAATTTGATCCTCACAACATTATCAAATAGATACCAGTTAACCCCATTGACAGATAAGAAAACTGAGACACAGAGATTAAATAAATTGCCCCAAGGTTATAATACTAAAGGACAGAGCTGGGATTTGAATGCTCTAAATCCCAGATTATATTGCTTTTCATGAATATATCTTATGTCAGTGAAGCTGCATATCTTTAACTATGATTTTCTATGTATATTTCTGTATATGAAAGTATCTACGAATGTGTATGTATGTGTGTATATATATATACATAAATGTATTCGGAAATTCTGTGGGGCTCAAGGTTCTGTGCCTACCAATAAGTATACATTAAGAAATTATTATGCACCTAGTAATATTAAATGCTATGGGTTGGAGACACCCAAAAGCAGTCACGTGTCATGTTGTGGCCCCACTTGGGGAGGAGAAGTGAACACAGAAGACAAACAACAAACGACAGACACACAAAGACGGTACAAGACTGCAGCACCTCTCTCCTGCAGCGTCTTTATTTTTAACACTGTTCTTTTGGCATCTGTCCCAGTCTACCCCAGCTTTTCCCACCGCTATTTTCTGTTCTCAGAATGTTTTCGTCTCAGCATGGACGGGTTCTCACCGCTCTGCCTCAGGAAGTTGACGTTTGCGTCTCCTCCTTTGCCCTTTCCCGTTTGCGGGTCAAGGCGCCCTGGCTTGTTTGCAAGTCACAAGGTGTCTTGAGGCCGATCAACAAGAAACAATCCGTGTGAGAACAAGTGTTCCGAGAACTGCTTTGTTCAAGCATGGCTGAGAGATGACCCGGTGTCTACTACATGTCACTTCCCACAAAGAACTGTAACTTAACTTCAGAAGGCAAGACACAACACTTAGAGAATATGACAAATTAGGAATACTATTAGAAATGATCATGCATGTACCAACTACATTTGTGATCAGAAATATTACCAGTTGTAAAGTAATGTATGGGATTTATGAATATATCTCACAAAATCAGAAACTCTAATAATGTGAAGAAAAATATGTAACATATGTCTGGAAGATTTGGGGTAGGGAAGGGGTAGAGATGGGGGTAAGGAGGAGATGGCAGGTGGGGAGATGGAAGCCTTTCAGATAGGGCAGACTCAAGGCTTTCTGTCCCAAGCCACATGACTCACAAATTCTTTAATCATCCAGCCTAGGGCTGGTAAGGCAGAGGCTAGGATCACCCATGCCCAATTCTTCCACTCTGAAATAAAAGTACCAAATTAGATTTAACTTCAGAATCAGTCTTAGTCCTAGAGGTGGTGTCAGATGCCAAAATTTAGTCCTCTGCACTTGGCATACCTGAGATTCTTTTCAAAACCTTTCATCCCACAAGAGGCAGAAGGTGAATGCCAGGTTCAGGTAACTCTTTCACATGCTTTGTGTATATGGCCAAGTCTGTTGATATTAGTTCTGGGATTCCCTTTTAGGTTTTTTTTTGGGGGGGGGGGGTTTGTTGGGTTTTTTTTTTTTTTTTGAGACAGAGTCTCACTCAGTTGCCCAGGCTAGAGTGCTGTGGTGTCAGCCTAGCTCACAGAACACTTAAACTCCTGGGCTCAAGTGATTCTCCTGCCCCAGCCTCCCGAGTAGCTGGGACTACAGGCATGCGCCACCATGCCCGGCTACATTTTTCTATATATTTTTAGTTGTCCAGCTAATTTCTATTTTTATTAGAAATGGGGTGTCACTCTTGCTCAGGCTGGTCTCAAACTATTGAGCTCAAATGATCCACCCACCTCGGCCTCCCAGAGTGCTAGGATTACAGGCGTGAGCCACTACGCTTGGCCTCCCTTTTAGTTTTGATATGGCAGTTAGAGAGCAGCAGGGCGTGTGTCCTTAGGGGGCCTGGTAACTGGAGCAGAGGCTTGTGTATGCTGTGAGGTATAAGTCCAGTTTCATTATAAAGATAATTCTAATATTAGGTGTCTATGGTTCTGTTCAGGCTCTCAATTGTTTCTGCCAGTTTCCCTGATGGAATCTTATTTTCTTGGGCACCTGGATTCTCCTGGATTCACCTGCAGATCAATACCACGGGGGGAAAAAGTTTTTGTTTTTGTTTTTGTTTTTGGAGACAGGGTCTCACTCTGTCCCCCAGGGTTGGGGTTCATGGGGTGCAGTGGCATCACCATAGCTCAATGATTTCAAACTCCTAGACTCAAGTGATCTTCCTGCCTTGGCATCCCGAAGTGCTAGGATTACAGACATGAGCCACCTTACCCGGCCTTAAAAAAAAAAAAAAAAAAAAAGTGTTTATTGGCATACCCAAAGGGCAAAAACCAAGTATTTTCTTTCTTTCAGAAAACATTTTTGTTTGCTTCCTACAGATTCCTTGGGGGCACGGCTACCTGATAATCACATTAAACTAGTCACCAAACTCTGGCCATACGGGCTTTGGCTGCAGTCTTCTAGGGAGTGTTTTACTTGCTTTTTTCATCTCCTGCACTCCTCCCTTCTGCATTCAGACTTTCCCACAAAATTTAGAAAAGGCTCCTTGATGGTAGCTGAATAATTAAAGATTTTCACTACTGCAATTCACTTCTGTGTCATAATCCTTGTTAAACAAAGCATCATCCATATACATTCAGCACTGTCATAGACCACACTCCTACCTAAGCCCTTGCCTTTCTCACTGTCTTTATCCTAAATGCTTTTCTGTACTTCATTTCTTGGGTTAATCTTTGCAAATACAAGCATACACTTTAATATGCATTGCTGGGGACTCCTTTCATTGTGTACTTTAGCTCTACATTTACATGATCAGTTCCAGCTCATAAAATCTCAGTGATATTGCTGAGGTTATATTGACCATCTTGTATTAAGCTGCATGCTTTTCATTAATAATATGTAGACACCTGAGAATGAAAGTGGTGTTTTTATTTTCTTCCCTGTAAATTTCTGGACACCATGCCTCATCTGTCCTTCCCATTGTATGCTGGTTACTACATTTACCATCATTCATAATGCTCTTATTTTGTAGGTTTGTTTTTTTTCTGGCCTCTTAATCCAATTTATATTCAAGCCCCATTAATCATGTGGTTACTTAATTAATCAAACAACTATTTCTAATATTCCTGGAATGTGTGTCTCCTTTTCTTAGCTATTTGATATTTGTGAGTATGAAATTTAACTTCTAATATCATCTGTGTAGCTGGTTTCTTCATTTTTCATATCCTCTTATCTTCTCTGTAGTGATGACTTTCAATTGAAGTAGGGAAAGAAAATACCATATATGCTCCTAGAGCTTTCTCTTTCCTATCCAGGACTATAAAGTCACTAGAAATACATTTTAGATTTCTTGTCTCACTTATCCTGCAACAAATCAATAACTGTAGGCCAGAATTCACAGTCTGATTTGATTTGGCAAGCAATGGTTAGAACACTGAAAACATAGAAACAAGCCCAAGTAGTTTGAAAGAAAGAAAATTAAAATGAACCACACTCTTGTATATTTAAATGTCATCACAACTGAAGAACACTGGAATCTGAAAAATGGTGTCTTAATCTGTTTTGTGCTACTGTGACAAAACACCTGAGACTGGGTAATTGATAAAGGATAGTAATTTATTCTCTCACAGGTCTACAGCCTCGGAAGTCCAAGATCAAGGCACTAGCAGGTTAGGGCCCAGTATCTCTGCTTCCAAAATGGCACCTTTAATGCTGAATCTCTGGCAGGGAAAAATGCTGTTACTCACATGGCAAAAGAGCAGAAGAGGGAGAACCCACTCCCTCAAGCCCCTTTTTATAGCCTCATTAATCCTGAACACCTCCCATTAGGTCTCACATCCCAACATTGTTACACTGGGGATTAATTTTCAACATGAGTTTTGGAAAGGACAAAAATTTGGCAAATGGATAACTTCTACCTCAAGTGTTAAGAATTTGCCAGTTTTTTGTTGTTGTTTTTTTGTCCTGTTAATGTTTAGGAGACGGGATATGCTTAATTCTTCTTTTGTGTAATGCAGGTTAATAAAATGAACAAAGATTTGTCTATCAAATTCGATAAAAATATATCTTGAAAAATCTAACATGTTTCCCAACAATCTTTTTTTCTCCAGCTTTACTGAGGTATAATTGGCATACAATAAACTACAGAAATTGGAAGTATACAATTTGATGAGTTTGACATATACATACATTTGTGAAACCATCACCACAGTCAAGATAATGAACATATATATCAACTCTAAAGTGTTCCTCATGCCACTTGGTAATCCCTCTTCCTACCCATACCCCTTCCCCAGGCAATCTGTTTCTGTCACTACAGACTAGTTTTATTTTCTAGCATTTTATATAAGTGAAATCATAAAGTATTTACTCTTTTTGGCTTGGCTTCTTTAACCCAATGTAATTACTTTGAGATTCATTCTCATTGTGTGTATCACTAGTTCATGCCTTTTTATTACTGGGTAGTATTCCATTCTGTGGATATATCTCAATTTGTTTACCTAAACTTTTAATTTATAATTTAGCTTTCTTCACTTAGCTTGTGTCCTCCTATGACAAGGCTTTCATGAAATCTCCTGTCATGAGTAAAACTGATCAAATCACATTTTTGAAGCCATAAAACTGAGGGCAGACCTGGAATGAATGGAGTCTCCTTCTAGGGGAAGGGAGTCTCCTAGGACGTCAGTTTCTCCTGTCTCTGGACATCATCTTCTAATCACAATCACAACAGCATGGAATTGGAAATGTGTCTTTTTTTTTTTTTTTAAATAAGATCTCAGTCTTGCCCTGGCTAGAGTGCAGTGGCATCATCATAGCCCACAGCAACCTCAAACTCCTGGGCTCAACTGATCCTCCTCCCTCAGCCTCCCAAGTAACTGGGACTATAGACATGTGTCACCACGATCAGCTAATTTTTCTATATTTTGGAGAGACAGGGTCTCACTCTTACTCAGACCAGTCTTGAACTCCTGGCCTCAAGTGATCCTTCTGCCTTGGCCTCCCAAAGTGCTGGGATCACAGGTGCAAGTTACTACACCTGGTGAAATGTGTTATTTTAGCTGTGAAACAAAGTGCATGCAAAATGTCCTGATTAATGATGATTAAACTGAAAGAAATACCCATTTCTCTTTTCTCTAACCTCAACTTTTTTGTCATTTCAGACCCCAAAGGGGGCCTGTGCAACATCAGTGAAGGCTGCCATCGACATAGGGTACAGACACATTGACGGGGCCTACATCTACAAAAACGAGCACGAAGTCGGGGAGGCCATCCGGGAGAAGATAGCAGAAGGAAAGGTGCGCAGGGAGGACATCTTCTACTGCGGAAAGGTGAGATCTTGCCTTCACTCTTCATCTCCTTCTATTAATGGTGCATCTGCAGTTACTTTTCTCTAAAAGAACATTGGACAAAGTGAGGAGACCTCTCCCCTCTCCTTCTCAGCTGTCAGATCCCTCACTCTTCAAGGAACTTAGGGTCTAATTAACCCCCCGAAGATTAGAACAAAGCTCTTTCTTCACACATGGGCATTAATTTAAGACAGCTCAATCTAGGAAAAGCCAAATCTACAAAGCAGCAAGATTGGGAAGTGGCAGGAAAGGAGGTGGTGTTTCATATTATGTAAGCATTTGCCAAAGCTTTCTTTAAAAAAGCAGTCTTTTTCTTTTGTGTGGGCCAATTTGTCCATAGATTGCTATTTTTTTAATGTAAATATAATTCACCTACCATAAAGTGCACCATTTTAAATCAGAGATTTTTAGTATATATACAAAGCTGTGCAACCATCACCATTACCTAAATCTAGAATATTTTTATCACTTCAAAAAGAAACTTCATCCCCATTAGCAATCATTTCCCATTTATTCCTCTCCCCTAGTCACTGGTAACCACTTTGATCTACTCTCTGTCTCTATAGTTTTCCTATTCTGGGCATTTAATACCAATGGAATCATACAATATATGTCCTTTTGTGTCTAGCTTATTTTATTCAGTATGTTTCCAAGGTTCATCCACGTGAAGCTGAAAATCTGCATACCTGACAACCTAACGATTCCTCTTTTTAATATATACTTCAGAGAATTTTTGTCTCATGTGACCAATATCATTTACAACTATGTCTAGAGCACCATTGTTTATGATAGCTCAGAACCAGGAAGAACTCAAAGACCCACCAACAGTAGATGGGCAAATGAATGGTAATATGTTCAAACACAGTAATGAGTAATAATGAATAAAATACAGCTGAAAGCACTAATGGGCATAAATTTCAACAATATGATAGTGAGGGAAAAAAGCTAGCTGTACAAGCTTCTTGGGCAGGCACCCCATGCAAGCCTTTACATCCCTAGAGCTGCAGTCCCCAACCCCCAGGCCGCAGACCAGTACCAGTTCATGGCCTATTAGGAACAAGGCTCTATAGCCTTGTAACAATACAGCTTATTGTTAGCAGAGAGGTTTGACTGTACAATAAATGTAATGCGCTTGAATCATCCTGAAACCATCCCTCCTACCCCCGGGTCCATGGAAAAACTGTCTTTCATGACACTGGTCCCTGGTGCCAAAAAGGTTGGAGACTGCTGCTATAGAGTCATTTCTTGCTATGGTAGATGTTACAGTTAGCACGTAAGAAGAAGGTGATCAAAACATCCTTTAAAATCCTATAAATTGTCCAAAAAGTACAGTTGTACATGCAACCCAACATTTACACATACACAATGTCAATAATGTGCTGTGAGTAGTAAAGCACACACAGGCAAAATATGACAGTATTTACTTAAGTAAGCAGAAGGAGCGTGTGCAGCCGAGTTCATGTAATGTGCAGTTGCTATTGCCCCAGTGGATTTGGTTTTCACTGCAGCTCAGTCAGTGCCTGAGAAGTAGGGTGGGGTAGTGGTTAAGTGGACCGAGTCTGATGCTAGATCATCCAGGTCAGAATCCCAGATGTCACCACTAGCTGTGAGTTGCTTAGCAATTCTGGATCTCGGTTTTGTTCTCTGTAAAATGGGGATAATAACATCAACTATTTCTTAACGTTATCATGAGTTCGCATTTACAAAGCATTTAAACACTACCTGGCACAAAGCTAATAATATATGTGCTTGTTCAATAAAAGTCAATTAAAATATAAAACAGAATTTCCACTTAGACAAGATGGCAGCAATAACACCAAAGGGCCCCACGGCAACAACAAAAACACATTTAATACATTTTTCCACAACTTTCTCCATATTAAGTTTTCTCTGCGATTTTAAGGCAAAAAAAAAAAAATCATTGTCCAACAGTGGAAAAAAGTTGTCATTGTGTAACTAGGAAATGTGGGAGCACTAAGGGTCTGTTAGGAAATTTTCCCAAAAAGAAAGATGACTTTGTCACCAAATTAGGTACTCCATAGTCAAGTAGATCTGTAAGTCTCCTGTGCTATATTTGGATAAAGCTATGCTCTGGGTGTCAAGAGTTTTATCAACTCATCCTATACTCCGATGACATTGCATCTTAAACATATTTTTATGAAGTGAAATGAGTGAATAAAATGTTGTTGAGTACTTTGCAAAGAATAAAGGGCTACATTATTGTAAAAATAATGTGGACATTAGTTAACTCTTCCCTTTTCATCCTTTCAGCTGTGGGCTACAAATCATGAGCCAGAGATGGTCCGCCCAACCCTGGAGAGGACGCTCAAAACCCTCCAGCTAGATTATGTGGATCTTTACATCATTGAAATACCCATGGCCTTTAAGGTGAGTTCAGACACCTAAAGGTTTGGTCTGTGTACTGTTGCAACCTTGAGCCAATAGCTATGGGCATGAAGCTAGTTTATGACTTAGCACCACAAAATATTATGGTGTTTTATTACCACAGATCAGAGAGTACTGACCTAGCCTCACAAATACCCCCAAAGATTAGTTAGCAGACTCAGGCCTGGATTCCAAGTTTCTTGATTCTCAATTCAATGCAGTTTCTATTATACTATATTTTTACAACTATAGTTTAAGCTCTTTCCAGCAAACCAACAAGTATCCCCCAACTGTAGTCTACATTTTAGTTGTCCAACATCTAGACACACCCTCCTTCTCACTCACACAGTCACAAAATGTCCCTGCACAACATAATGCAAAATAATATATATGGCTAAAAATATAATCATCTTCCACCTCCTCCAAAGAGAGATAACTCAAAGAATAGTCAGATTTTTGGAGACTGGTCCAAGCACAGTGTATCTATTAATAGATGTTATCTATTCCTCTAGTTCAAATGAAATCTTTCCTGGTACTTTCTCAATGTATGTATTTAATGTTAATTTAACTACCAAGAAAATGCCCAATATACACAGCTAAAGAGCACTAACTGCTTCACAATTTATTGAGGGATGAAGAGATTGAGCAGTAAAATTGGCCACGGGTTCACAAGGTAAATCAGATCCTTTTGGCCAGAAAGGATAGGACTTTCTTGCAACAAGAATTCCATTTTCAAGGCAGAATAAAAAGACAAGAAAGAGAGAGAGAGAATAGGACTTTCTATCATGGCAGAAAGTGAGAAAGATGTCTTGGGAGCTGCATAGCAAAAGAAGGAGCAGTTTCAAGACAGAGGCAGAAAAGTGAGTTCCTCATACTGAGGTAGAAGAGTGACTTTTCCGTACAGGCAACCAAAATGCTAGGGTGGGAACTTGCACTGCAGGATGAGAAAGAATTCTCAACACAAAGATTAGGATAGGTTTGAAGTAAAAAGTTTATTTTACTTTCCAAGAAAGGATAGGGCATGTCATGAAAGAAAGAAGTGCTGGCCCTGAGGGTAAGGGGCTTTTTATTGGGGATGAAAAACAGTAAAAAAAAAAAAAAGTTGTTGTAAAATGATAACAGGAGGAGGCTGTATTGTTGGTTTGGGGTTTTTTTTCCCTTTTGTCTGGCTTTATTGGACTTCTGGAAATGTGGTTCTGGCAGATGTGGGAGAGGGTCATGCTCCTTCTAGCTACTCAGTATTTTTGAAGTACTGTAAAAACAAACACTTAAAGATAACAAGTTAAGGCACAGGTTGTTAATCAAATAAAGGGGCAGTTGTGTACTATGATCTTTCTCTCTTTTTCATTAGGTAGTTTATTAACAATGCTGTCCTTTCAGTGAGCTGGTCCCCCAAGGCTCGGGAAAGCTGCCCAGGCTGGATGGAGCCTCTATCTGCGCATGCCCCACATTGCTCTTTATCCTCCTGAGCCTAAAAACTCCAAAGTCCTGTGGACTGCAGTAATTTCTTGGTTTCAGGTTCTTGAGTATTAGCATCTCAGCCCTCATGTTCACTCAGTTAATGCTGGCTCTTGTTCAAATGGCAGATTTCTCTCATCCAAGTACTAACCAGGCCTGACCCTGCTTAGCTTCCAACATCAGACAAGATCTGGCATGTTCAGGGTGGTATGGCTATAGACTCAAATGGCAGATTTCTAATCTAAGTTTTAAAAATTTGGAGAAACCGTGTATGAGTCACTTAACAACAGGATACATTCTGTGACATGTGCCATTGGGCAATTTTGTCATTGTGCAAACATTGTACAGTGTACTTATGCAATCCTAGATGGTGTAGCCTACTGCACACTTAGGCTGCTGTGGTACAGCCTATTGTTCCTAGGCTACACACCTGTATGGCATGTTACTGGACTGAATACTGTAGACAACTGTAACACAATGGTAAGTATTTGTATAGCTAGACATAGAAAAGGTACAGTAAAATTATGGTATAAAAGATAAAATGTGGGCCAGGTGTGGTGGCTCATGCCTATAATCCTAGCACACTGGAAAGCTGAGGAGGGAGGATCACTTGAGCTCAAGAGTTGAGCCTATCCTGAGCAAGAACAAGATCTCATCTCTACTAAAAGTAGAAAAATTAGCTGGGTGTTGTGGCACACACCTGAAATCCCAGCTACTCAGGAGACAGAGACAAGAGGATCACTTGAGCCCAGGAGTTTGAGGTTGTAGTGAGCTATAGATGATGCCACTGAACTCCACCCAGTGTGACAGAGCAAGACTCTGTCTCAAAAACAAAGAAAAAAAAGATTACATGTGATACACCTGTATGGGGCACTTATGAATGGAACTTCTAGGGCTGGAAGTTGTTCTAAAAGAGTCGGTGAGTGGTGAGTGAATGTAAAGGCCTAAGACATTACTGTACACTACTATAGAGTTTATAAGTACTGCATGCTTAGGCTATATTAAATTTACTAAAATATAGTTTATTCTTTAATACTAAATCAACCATAGCTTACTGTAACTTTTAATTTTTAATCTTTTTTGACTTTCTTGTAATAACACTTAGCTTAAAACACACATTGTATAGCTATTTGATAATATTCTCATTATATCCTTATACTATAAGCTTTCTTCTTATTTTGTTTTTTACTTTTTAAACTTTTTATTAAAAATTAGGACAGAAACAAACACATTAGCCTAGGCCTACATGGGGTCAGGATCACCACTATCATCGTCTTCCACCTCCATATCTTGTCCCATTTGAAGGTCTTCAGGGGCAATAATGTGCATGGAGTTGTCATCTCCTATGACAACAATGCTTCCTTCTGGAATACCTCCCGAAGGACATGTCTGAGGCTGTTTTATAAATTTGTTTTGTAAGTAGAAGGAGTACACTCTAATAATAAAAAGTACAGTATAGTTCATAAAGCAGTAACATACCTGTTTGTTATAATTATGTGCTATACTTTTACATGACTGTCAGTGCAGGTTTGTTTACAATAGCATCACCACGAACATTACAGCTATGACGTCACTAGGCAACAGGAATTTTTAAGCTTCTTTATAATTTTATGGGACCACTATCGTGTATACAGTACATCATTGACAGAAATATCATCGTACAGCACATGACTGTGTTTAAAAGTGAGAAAATAAAATTTACGTCTCTGTGGCTGACTAATGGCACTGAAAATCTTTTTGGAGAAGGTAAATAGAGAATTTCTATTCTTATTCTTGGTAGTATCAAAGCTCAAGGACATAGAAGGTAAAACTTTTAATAGTGTGAAATGACACAACATAATGACTTTACCTCCCAACTGAACCTATAATTGAAAAATCAATAATTGAAACTAAAATATCACATGCTTTTTGAATCTTATGATTAAAAGCCTTTCTTGGGGCACTTTATTATTTATTTTTTGGTTTTTAAAATTTTTTTTTTCAATCTCATTCATGACCCTGAAACTTGATTATTTTTTTAAGTGTCAAGTTAAGAAGCAGACATAATTTTAGAACAACAAAATTTAGAAAGTTTTAAGATAAGTTTAGAAGATGTGTGAACAAGAATGAGAATCAACAGCATGGACATTTAAAGAGTTGGAGTATTGTTCCAATAATGGCTGACGGTGAGAAACAGGAATGGAGGAAACAGACAGTAAGAGTTATCAGGATAAAAGGATTTGTAAAGTAGACCCAGTGGAAGCTCAAGGGGAACACCTAGAAATATCTAACAAGGGTTCAGCCTTGATAAAGCAGGGGCCAAGGGCTTCCTCTTGGCTCCCAGAATACCAACTAGAAAAAGGTATATTAACTGGAGAAAAAGCATATAAATTTATTTAACATGTATACAAGGGAGACTTCAGAGTGAAGACCAGAAGATGCAGGGGAAATTGCCCATTTTTATGCTTAGTTTCAACAAAGTACAGAGCCATGTAAAAAGATGACTGGACAAAAAGGATATGATCTAATCCAAATAGACCAAATGGGGAAACCCAGCAAAACCTGTCTGTCTAAGGTTTTCTCGGCCTCTTAAGCATGTATTCCTTCCTTTTGTGTGTGGGGCAGGACCCTCACTGGAATAGGGGGGTCTTACAACCTACAGTCAGATGAGGCAGATAAGTTCTTTATGGCCAATGTTTACATAGAAAGGCAGGGCTGGGGAAGGTTAGAGTAATGTTTTTAGGTTTTATGGCTGGCTTTGGGAAAAAGAGGTTATGGTTTCTGTAACCCACCTTTGGGAAGAGGGCTTCTCGTTCCTATGGCTAACCTTGGGGAAGAAAGGGACTATGACAGTAGGGCAAGAAAAGGTAATAGAAAAACTTTGCCTCTAAGGTCTTCATTTTGGGGTATTGTTTTCTGAGCCCCAACAATAATCATTTAATTAAAATCTGGGAAAGTAAAAGTTATGTAACAGAGTTTATGATGGCATAAAGCCATTTCAGAAGATAAGTAAAGTTAGAAAATGCAAAAGGCAATAAATATGGAGGGAAATAATATTCATTGGGTGTTCGGCAGATGGGTAGGGGGAGGAGAGGATGGGTATATACACACACCTAATGGGTGCGGGGCATACCGTCTGGGGAATGGACACATTGAAACTCTGGGGTGGGGCAAGGGCAAGATACGTAACCTAAACATTTGTACCCCTGTAATATGCTGAAATGAAAAAATAATAAAAGAAGAAATATGGAGGGAGACCACAGTAGAAATATGAGTGATAGTGTTGAGAAAGTCAAAGAGCTTAGAAATCAGAGACGGAAAGGGTAAATAACACGAGTAATGATGTGGCATCAAGGAGAAAGAAGATTGTTTCCTACTCTCAATGAGACAGGAGGAAAATGAGAAGAAATCCTCTTTGCTAGAAAAGATAATTGGCAAAGTGTTATCACCAAAGAAAATTTAAGTTTCATAAAGGTGAGATGGTAAAGAGAAAAATTAGGGAAAAATTTAAAAATATAATGGATTTTGTCCAAGTTTTTGATTCCTTTCTCAGTCTGTTTTATGCTCCTGTAACAGAAAACCTGAGACTGGGTAATTTACTGTGAACAGAAATTTATTGGCTCCCAGTTCTGGAAGCTAGAAAGTCCAAGATCAAAGTGCTGGAATCTTGCAAGGGCTTTCTCGCCGTATCATCACATGACAGAAGGAAGAATGACAAATAGCACCAGACAGCAAATCCACTCCCGTGAGCCCTTTCTATAATGGCATTATCCACAATCTAACAAATTCCTAACACTGTTGCATTGGGCATTAATTTTCCAACACAAAAATTCTAGAAGACATATTTCAACCATACCAATTCCCAGCAAGAAAATTCCTACTACCAAAGTCAGCAGAGACTTCCCTACTGCTAAATCCAGTGGCACTCTGTCTTCCCATTATTTGATCTCTTTCAATACAGTTGACTACCACCCCGTTGGTTAAACATTGTCTTCTCATGACTTCTATGCTATCACCCTCTCACGATTCTTTGGCAGCTTCTCTGCCAACCTCCAGCTGTTATTATGCTCAGTACTTCACCCCCAATATTCCTGTCTTACTAGCCAACTTTCCCTATAGGGCATTTCATCCAATCACATGGATTCAATACCATTTCATATGCTCATGAATCTCAAATGTTATCTATAGCCATGACTTCTCTCCGATCCTCAGACTTCTGTTCAACTGCCTCCTCAAATATCCACTTGAATGTCTAATGGTCATTTCAAAGTCAAAATATCTGAAATGCCAGTATTGACTCCTAGCCCTAACCTCAGGAAATGATTACCACCATCCACCCAAGGAGTTGTATGGGTGAGGGGGAAACTTCCCCTTTCCTCCTAAACGTCACTGAAAGTTCAACTAACAATTAAGGCAGACTAATAAGAGAAAGAGATTTATTTGCCGTGCACATGGGGAGAATCACAGAGTGATTACACAATATCCCAGTCGGATCCAGATATTTTTATACCTGTCATTTAGAGGGAAGGGGCAGGTGAGGAGTACAGGTAATTCTGTTTAGGGACAATAAATGGTTGCTAGGGAGGATGAATAGATAATTGGGAGAATGAATGGATGCGAGAAACAGATTTACTTATAAATTAACCTGAGAGAGGCATTATTTTAAAATGATTTGGGCCAGGTCTGGTTGCATTCTTGATTGTTTTTCCTGCAAAATATTGAGATAACAGGGAGGGGAAGGGAAGCCAATTTTCTTTTTGACATGTCAGTCCAGTTTATGCAGATAGGGGGACAGCCCCCTTCGAAGGCTCTGTAATTATTCAAAATAGTCTTTATACCAAGGAGTCATATTTTGGGATGAAATTTCCTGAGCTCCTTCAGAGTCTTCTGATCAGAATCTTCTGATTCCTTTCTGTCCCTTGCTCCCACCAACCCAGTTCATTTCCAAGCCAACATTAAGGTTTATTGGCTCTACTCCAAGTTCACATGCTTATCTGTTCCCTTTGTTTCACCTCTACTGCTATTGCTCAAGTCCAAAGCACTATCAGCTCTCAACTACTGCAACAGTACCTAATAGTTTACAATAGTAAACAGTTGTCAATAGTAATAGTAGTACTTTTCTATGTTTCTAGATACACAAATACTTAAAACCGTGTTAAAATTGCCTACAGTATTCAATACAGTAACATATTGTACAGGTTTGTAGCCTAGAAGTAACAGGCTTTACCATATAGGTTTTATTTTATTTTTTTTTTTTTTGAGACAGAGTCTCACTCTTTTGTTCAGGCTAGAGTGAGTGCCGTAGCATCAGCCTAGCTCACAGCAACCTCAAACTCCTGGGCTCAAGCAATCCTTCTGCCTCAGCCTTCCAAGTAGCTGGGACTACAGGTATGCACCACCATGCCTGGCTAATTTTTTTTTACATATATTTTTTTTAGTTGTCCAATTAATTTCTTTCTATTTATAGTAGACACAAGGTCTCGCTCTTGCTCAGGCTGGTTTCGAATTCCTGACCTTGAGTGATCCGCCTGCCTCGGCCTCCCAGAGTGCCAGGATTACAGGTGTGAGCCACCACGCCCGGCCTACCATATAGGTTTGTGTAAGTACATTCTGTGATGTTTGCACTGTTAATGGAATGAGTGACTGAAATGAGTCTCAATCCATCGAGGCTTATTAAACAAGAGCTTGAGGGTGCACATTTGTGGCTATTTTTTCCTAAGAGATTTTCAGGTTTAGTATTTACACATTTCCTTAAATGGGAGAAGGCATTTAGGAAGAGAAGTGGATAGGCAGTAAGCTGAATGGTTATATTTTTGTGAAACTTTAGTTAGTAAATCTCTATTTTACATACGGTGAGGTGAAGCTTTGGAGGAAGAAGAGAGTAAAGGAACAATCAATTACACAAACTTCTGGGTAGGTGGAAAAATGAATGATCTTGTCTCTGTTCTGTACCCAGGAAGATACGTTTATAATCAATAGACATTATTATTGTAGAATCAGTGTAGAACAGGCTTCAGTTTTAGGAGATAGACTTAGATTGCAGACCTAAAGTTATATTGGGCATGTCCTTGTTTATGGGACGATATACATCTTGAAAAGTTTTGAGGCCAGCAAAGAATTTACCTTTGAATGGTTTGTGGGGACAGTCATCCTGAGATGCCTGAGGCCTCTTACCTTTCCCTGGGGGTCTATCTAATGTATAATGCTTTGGCACAAAGTTGTGAAGTAACACCTACTCATTTGGAAAAGGGTATTTGCCTGACTCAGCCTCCAGGATTAGCTTTCATTTTGGTACAAGCAGTTTGAGGGTCCTAAGATTTTTTTTATTAATATTTTCCTTTACAGTACAATGACAAAATTGCCTAGCAACACATTTCTCAGAACATATCCTATCACTAAGCGATGTATGACTATATATATAATACACATATAAAAGTGTATCTTATCTATTATGTATTTATATAGACAGATAAATAAGTAAATTTGAATTGTTTTCCCAGGACCAAGGTACAGATTGTCCCTGACTTACATTGGTTCAGCTTACCATTTTTCAACATTATGATGGGTGAAGGCACTACTCATTCAGTAGAAACCATACCTTGAATTTTGAATTTTGATCTTTTTCCAGGCCAGTAGTATGCAGTATGATACTCTCCCGGCTGGGCACTGGCAGCAAGCTGCAGCTCCCAGTCAGCCATGGGATCACAAGAGTAAATGACCTATGATGTGTTATTAAATGCATTTTTGACTTACAATATTTTCACCTTATATTGGGTTTATCAGGATGTAACCTTGTCACAAGTCAAGAAGCATGTACAAAAAGGCATATTGACAATTCAAATTCTGTAACTTTAATTCCCAGATATAAATAAAATGAATTACACTTGTGCTTTTTTGCAGCCAGGAGATGAACCATACCCCAAAGATGAGAATGGCAAATGGTTATATCACAAGTCAAACCTGTGTGCCACTTGGGAGGTAAGTTCAAATGGGCCCCTTATTTTAAAAGATTGTATTTTAAAACTGTGATTTGGTTAGTCCTGTCATATTTATGGAGAGATGCAGCCTTTACTCCCAAGGGAAAGTAATAGCCAGGACAGGTATTTCTAACCGTAAGTACAGGTATATGAAACCTCCACTTCTGGGTGCTGAATAATACTCAGTTTTATTTTGTTTTAAGATTAGAACACCAAGGTAAAGGAAAAAGGAGGTGTGGAAGAAAGGAGAAAGTAAAGGAAATATGTTCTAATGTACAAGTAATTAAAATACATGAATGAGATAAATTTACAAATTTAAAGAATTGAATTTTAAAATATCTGTAATATAATATCTAAAAGTTACTAACTGACACCTGGCAGCTGTTTCCCACCTATACCATTCCAAACTCCACAAGCTGAGAAATTATATTCTGGTAAATATCTCTTTCTATTTACTTCCCCCTGGAGCAAACAGCTGAAGATCTGAACTATGAAGTTGTTTTGAGGGGTGAGGAGGCACTAAAGTTTGGTGCCTGGAGCTCTCCATCCAAGACAGCATACACTCACTTCTGACCACATTGGAGCTAATCAGGTTTGGAGTCTGGCATTCTCCTCCAACGGGCTCCCTGACAGGGTAGCCAGTATCTCCAGGAGAAAATGAATTCACAGCCCGAAATAACAAAGCATTTATTTCACAAGAAGACAACATATCTCAATTACAGATCCCAACATACACAGGATAGAGAACCAAGAACTTTTAAATTAGTCAGTTAATATATTAAAGAACATAAGAAAGGATATTAGCAGTATGAAACAAGGGCAATAAAACATTATTTTAAAAACAAGCAAAAATAAAAAACACAATGCAGTAGATTGGGATAAATAGCAGAACGGACATAGATTTTTTAAAAATTATCAAATTGAGAGATCAGAATGAGGAAATCTCCCAGTATGAAGAAAGAAAGAACAAGAATTTTTGTAAAATATTAAAAGCTAAGAGATGTAAAAAATAAAATTAGAATTTCCAGTATCTACACAATTGGAATCTAAGAAAAAAGCAAGAAGAAAAAAGGACAAGAAGTAATATTTGAGGGGAAAAAACCCAAAGATATTGAATGGATCATGGAGTGCAAAAGAAGCAGCTAAGGACATCCACACCTACATGCATTTTAGTAAAATTTAGGAATATCATAGGTGCAGTGGCATATACCAGTAATCCCAGCTACTTGGGAGGCTGAAGGTGGGAGGATCATTTAAAGCCAAAAATTCAAGGCTGCAGCACCCTATGGTCACACCTGTGAATAGTCAGTGCACTTGAGCCTGGGCAATATAGTGAGATCCCATCTTTAAAACAAGCAAACAAAAAAAGAATATCAAACATAAAGAGAAAATGTTAAAATTTCCAGAGTATAGCAAACAAGCTAATAATGGAGGCAAAATGGAATAGTAAAAATAATCAATCCAAGAGGAGGCAAGAAAAGAAGAAAAGACAGGAAATAAACAGATGGGGAAAATATAATGATAGAGGGGTCAATCCTAAACATCTACGCATCTAATAACAGAGCTGAGTATACAGAGAATCTATAGGATATAGGAGATTTAACATTATCAACCTTCTTGACCTTATTATACACTCCACCAAAGTATAACAGAACGTTATTTTTCAAGTGCACATGGAACTTTTAACGACTTAGGCCATTTTCTGAGACATCAGAAATTAAATCTTAATACATTTTAAAATATTCTAATTATACAAAGTGCTGTCTGATCAAATTGGTGTAACTTTTTTTTTTTTTTTTTTTTGAGACATAGTCTTGCTGTGTTGCCTGGGCTAGAGTGCCATGGCATCAGTCTAGCTCACAGCAACCTCAGACTCCTGGGCTCAAGCAATCCTGCTGCCTCAGCCTCCCGAGTAGCTGGAACTACAGGCATGCACCACCATACCCAGCTAATTTTTTCTACATATTTTTAGTTGTCCAGCTAATTTCTTTCTATTTTTAGTAGAGACGGGGTCTCGCTGTTGCTCAGGCTGGTCTCGAACTTGTAAGCTCAAACTATCCGCCTACCTCGGCCTCCCAGAGTGCTAGGATTACAGCCGTGAGCCACCGCGCCTGGCCTGTCTGATTAAATTGGAAGCACACATGTAAACAACTAATGAGACAAAAAAAGAAATAAAATCTATGTCTATATGTAATCTATATACTAGCAACACACAATTGGAAATTGAATTTTTTTTTCTAGATACAGGGTCTTGCTTTGACACCCAGGCAGAGTGAAGTAGCATCATCATAGCCCAGGCTAGTCTCAAACTCCTGGCCTCAAGCTATCCTCCTGCCTCAGCCTCCAAAAGTTCTGGGATTATAGGTGTGAGCCAGCATGCCCAGGCTGGAAATTGAATTTTTAAAGCAATATTAAACATTAAATACTAGAGATAAATTTAATAAAATCTGTGCAAGACCTATACAATGAAAGCTATAGCATATTACTGAAAGAAACCAAATATGATATAAATGAATGAAGAGATATGTCATGTTTCTTGATCAGAATACTCAATATGGTTAAGATGATAATTCTTCCCAAATTCATCTATGGATTCAACGCAATCCCAGTCAAATCCCAACAGAAATTGAAAAGCGAGTTCTAAAATTTATATGGAAAAGCAAATTACCTATAACAGCCAAAATAACTTTGTAAAAAAAAAGCAATAAATTGGGAGGACTTATACTAATTGCAAGCATTGTTAGACATCTACATTAATTGTGACAGTGCCATAAAGATGGACATATAGATCAATGTAACAGTAAAGAGAGTGCTAAAATACACTCATAAAGATATATGGTCGGTTGATTTTCAACAGAAGTGCCAAAGGAGAGAGACAATCTTTTTAATGGTATACTGAAACTGGCTCATACCAGCTTGGGAGAACCAACTATGCAAATCTCTTCTTAACTATATTCAGTAATGTCATGTTGTTGGTTTGAGCGCCTCCCGGTGTGAGTAGTTACACCACAGAAATTGAAAAACGCTACAAATCAGGGGACTTTTATTCCCCTCTGGATGGTGGTACAGCCTTACCAGGTTCATTGTCCATTGCTCAAGAGGAAGTCAATACACTGAGACAGAAGGGCTTACTACAGATAAAGACTTTAATATCATGGGCACCATGTGAGGAGACAGGAGGAAGTTCTCAAATCCATTTCCCGGAGAATTTGAGAGACAGAGTTTTTAAAGGTAGTTTGACAGGCAAAGGGCTAGGCAATTGGGTCTGCTAATTGGCTAGATTCGGGACAGAACCATAGGTGTACAGAAGTTGTCGTCTTTGCTAAGTCGGTCCTTAGATGGGCATGACAAGACCAGTAAAGTTGGTTCTTCAGTATGGGCCACTGGTCTTGGTGGGTGACGTTATCTATGATAACAATGAAGAAAGCTAAGAATCTTTATGGCCACCAGCTATGTGACTCCTGAGTAGTAGACAATTACAGGAAAGCAAGCTAAGGAACAATGGCTGGTTACATACATATGTATACATATATACATATACATACATATATGTATATATAAATATTTCCCCTACCACAGTTTCCACCTTGTGGTCCTTTATTAATTTCACAAAGAGTGGCTACAATAGCTGTTTGTTGCACAATTGTCAACATTCCATTGGAGGTGTTCATAATTTTATTGGTGCTTATATTCATTAAAATGTACACTTCAAATATGTGTAATTTATTGTACATAAGTTATAACTCAGTAAATATGTAAAAATTAAAACAAAATTTAAAACTTACAAAAAGAGAGCTAGTTACATGCAATGAGATTGGTATTAGTTTTGTTTTATTTTCAGTAAAACTGGATGAAAAAAGATAATAGAATAGCATTTTCAAAGTGTTGAAGAAGAAACAATACTGACCTTGTACTTTACATGCAGCCAAACTATAAGGTAAAATTGATGCATGATAAGTTTCAGATCTACACATGCTCAAAAGTTTTGCCACATAAAGACTCACACTGAAAATCATTACGCCTGACATGAGCCCTAATTTTTTGTCTCTGAGAGAAAGAAAGACCTAAGAGATACTCTAAGAAATGTATAATGTAAAAGTGATCAAATTAAACTTAATAAAGTATTTACTTGCTATAAAAATATTTGAGATAAAATACAACAAGAAAATGTACCCATTTATGTACCTGTAATAAACTAGAATTAAAGTCTATATGTACTATTAATATCACAGATGTTCAGGGTAGATCAAGGAATGTGTAACTCTGCTAAGTTATTGTCTTTATTAGGGAGTGTGGGGTGTGTGTGTGTGTAAACTGAAAAGTAAGAAAGAGTTAAAAAGAATCAGCCAAACACTTATAAAAAGTTGCTATAAAAAAAGTTGGTTGTCAACAGAAAAGAACCTAAGCTCTGTAAAAAATTTAAAGAGGTTTATTCTGAGCCAAATATGTGCTACCATGGCCCGGAAAGCCTCACCCAAGAAACCTGGAGCAAGTGGTTGGGTTACGGTTTGGTCTTATACATTTCAGGGAGGTAGGAATTACATGTAAAGTCATAAATCAATACATAGAAGGCATTGGTTTGGCCTAAAAAGGCTGGACATCTCCAAGCAGGGAAGTACAGGTTATAAATGGGTTTAAAGATTCTTTGATTTGTAATTGGTTAAACAAATGAAGCTTTGTCTAAAGGCTTGGACTGTTTAAAGTTAAGATAAGGAAGTCTGTTAATCAGAAACAAGCCATCGGACGTGGACATATACTGAGACTCAAGGGATCTTTTAAATTAATGACCTGCAGGTATGGTTTAAGTTTTGCTTTGCATAGCCTTAGGCCTGTTAATGAGTTGCAAAGCATATCTCCAAAAAGTGAGGGGGGCATGAGGAAGCATGTCTGACTTCCCTTCTCATGTATAGCAACTCAGCTTTAGGGTATTTCTGGGGTCCCCTTGGCTGGGGGTGCTTCAGATTTTATTTTAGTTTACATGCTATAGCTTGGTAACACATATAATAAATGACTGAAAACATGTTATCAGGTTTTAGTCTGAAATGTTGGTTCTTGGCACGCTCATGGCTGAAGAATTACCAGACACACCAAAGTTAGGCAAGCACGAAAATGAGGTTTATGGAAGAAACAAAGATAGGATTATAGGGCAAGAGGAAGATATAGGTTTACAGAGCATGGTATATACGCCACAGATGACCACCAGACCCACTGTCTCAGCAAAGGGAGAGCCAAAGGAAGGGTGCAAAAAGGGACTTGATTATGGACTGCATCTTGTTTCACAGTGCCCAGATAGGGACTTCCCTGTGGCTCAGACATCGCCATGGAACCACTTTGATTGGACAGTTGGGAGTCACATGATCTGAGCCTCTTGCATACAAGTTGTTCCAGTTCAATTTCTGGACTCTATGGTACCTATGCTGCTTGGCCCCTGGGCTAGAGTCCTCTGCATTCTTTTGCAGCTAGCAAGCCAAGTTCTGATTGGCAGATTCATAGGGTATTCCCTCCTCCCCCAGGTATGGAGAATTAGGGTTGGGCAGAAACAAGATGGGGCAATAGCACCCACTTCCGTCTCTAGGAGACCGGGAATCCCTCACTATCTACCTAACAAAAGGATAGTGAAATCACAGGTACTTGGGGAGAAGATGGTAGTGCTGCATGACTCAGTTCCAGGCTTAGTTCTCCCTTTGACATAATGAGTTTCGGGGTCCTGAAATTTTATTTTTCCTTCACAAGTTATAGTATTAATAATGTCAGATAACATAGACTTAAAAATAAAAAGCATTATTAAGGATAGAAAGTGTTGTACATAAAGATAAAAGATTCTATTTTTGTCTGCACACAGTGGCTCATGCCTCCCAAAGCTGCACTTTGGGAGGCTGAGGCAAGAGGATCACTTGTGGCCAGAAGTTTGATCAGCCTGAGCAATATAGAACAAACAAGTTAGCCAGGCATGGTGGCACATGCCTGTAGTCCTAGCTATTTGGAAGGCTGAGGAGGGTGAGTCACTTAAGCCCAGGAGTTTGAGGTTGCAGTGAGCTATGATAGAGCTACTGCTCTCCAGGCTAGGCAACAAGCAAGATCCCATCGCTTTAAAAAAAATAGGCAAACAAAAAAGATTCAATTTACCAAAAAGATTATACCAATTTTAAACACATGTGCACCAAATAAGATATCTTCAAAATATATAAAGTGAAAAATTGATAGAATACAGGAAGACATTAATAAATTCACCATTATAGTGGAATATTTCTGACATATTCTTTTTAATTACTGAGAAGCCAAGAAAAGCTAAACCTAATTTTACATATAATTGTTATCAAAACTGCAAGGGGGGCTTTGGCCTAGGTCCAACTGCTCACAGACAAAGATCCAATTATTGAGACAACAAGGATTGCTGAGGAAAAAAATAATTGTTTTAATACAAAGACATCTTGTTGCAACAGAGGGAATGGCCTGGGAAAAAAGGGGGCAAAAAGATTTTCTGTCTTTTTAAAACTTTCCCCATTCTTTTGGGAATTGCAGCCTGGCCTGCATCCCTGAGGCAGGTTAAGTCTTTTGTTAAAACTCCCAGGCTGAAAATAAAAAAAAAAAACAAAAAACTCCCAGGCTGGCAGAGTTCACAGGCTTTGTCTCTGGCAGAGATGGGACATTTCGAATAGTTAACCACAGTAATTGCTTGAAGCCAAGAACCCCCCTTGTAAAAGCTCTGTATTTCTGCCTATGTTCAGGAAATTTGAGATTTTGAGATGAGAAGGTCTACCATATTTCCTCCTTTGTAGATAAAGTGAACTCTCTTTCCTTCCTCCTCAAACTGCTTCTCATTCTTCTGATTTGGCCTCGTGGTCAAGTGGCCGAGCTTTCAGTAACATTGTGGGGTGTAGGGAGGAGGATGGGAGAAGCTGCCTCATCTGTCTTCTGTGCTAAGAAAGATCATGGGCTTTTTAAGGAGAAGCCACGTGCTTAAAGGGCAGGTCTTGGAGGATGGTGCGGTTTGGTGTCAAGAAGTCTGCCCTGGGCCTTCAGAATCTCAACTCCTTTGTCCCGTAGAAAATCTACCATTTCTGGGAAACAACTCAAGAAGTCAAGGAGTTAAGGGAGAAGATTAAAAAATATATATATAGGGATCATTGAAATTCGTTCGTGGAGCCAGTTACGTGTGTATATACGTAAAGAGAGTTTTGCATCTAAACATAGGAGAAGACCATACACCAAAACATTTATAAAAGTTGCTCAGGTACTATGACACAAAGAAAATCTCAACAAATTTTGAGAAAAAGGATCATTCTTAATGTCCTGCTACACTGTGAAAACAAGGGAAGATATGGCATACAGTATTTTCCAAACTCATTCAATCATAGAATTACTGCTTCTTCCCACCTACCCATCTCCCCCACTTTTCTCCTTTATAGAATGCTTATTAACATACTCAGGACTTTTCTTTTTAAAAACTTAACAGTCATCCTTATAAACATTTATTTTTGCTTCTTGGGAGGCTTCTTTGTTAACCTGTTGGCATTTATTCTACAGGCTTTGGAAGCTTGCAAAGATGCTGGCTTGGTGAAATCCCTTGGAGTATCCAATTTTAACCGCAGGCAGCTGGAGCTCATCCTGAACAAGCCAGGACTCAAACACAAGCCAGTCAGCAACCAGGTATAGCTTACCAGGTCCTCCTGGAGGTTTTAGGGGGATCCAATGTAATATTTATGTAACAAATAGAAGCCTAGTAAGTCTTGTGGTTGTTCCACATAAATTTCATCATAGGACCCTGAATGGGTCTCTTTTTTTTTAATTTTTATGCATACATAAAAGTTGTATATTTTTACAGGGGTACATGTGATGTTTTGCTACAGGTATTAGATGTGAATTAATCAAATTAGGGTAACTGGGGTAATCATCACCTCCAGTATTTATATTTTGTTTGTGTTAGGAACACTCCAATTCTACTCTTTTAGTTATTTTAAAGTACACCCTAACTTATTGTTGATTATAGTCATTTTATTACACTATCATATATTGTTCATTCTGTCTAACTAGCTAACTGTATTGTTGTACCCATTAAGCATCCCCACTTTATCCTCCCCTCCCTGCTACTCTTCCTAGCCTCTGGTAACCGCCATTATACTGTCTCCATGAGATCAACTGTTTTTAATATTTAGCTCCCACATATGAGTGAGAACATGCCAGATTCGTCTTTCTGTGTTTGGCTTATTTCGCCTAACATAATGTTCTCCAGTTTCATCCATGTCAGTGCAAATGGCAGGATTTCATTCTTTTTGTGGCTATATAATGTTCCATTTGTGTATATTTGCCACAATTTCTTTATCCATTCATCTGTTTATGGATACTTACGTTGATTCCGTATCTTGGCTATTGTGAATTGTGCTGCAACAAACATGGGAATGCAGGTATCTTTTCAATATACTGATTTCCCCTCCTTTGGAATATAAACCCAGCAGTGGGATTGCTGGATCATATGGTAGTTCTACCTATAGTTTTTTAGGAACCTCCATTACTCTTTTCCATACAGGTTGCACTAATTTACATTCACACCAACAGTGTATGAGGGTTCCCCTTTCTCCACATCCTCGCCAGCATGCATTTATTGCCTGTCTTTTTGATAAAAGCCATTTTAACTGGGGTGAGATGATATCTCATTGTAGTTTTGGTTTGCATTTCTCTGATGACTAATGATGTTGAGCAGTGACCATTTATTTGTATATCTTCTTTTCAGAAATGTCTATTCAGATCCTTTGCCCATTTTTAATTGGATTATTTGATTTTTTTCCTATCCAGTTGTTGAAACTCCTTATATATTCTGGTTATTAATCCCCTGTCAGACGGGTAGTTTACAAATATTTTCTCTCATTCTGTGGGTTGTCTCTTCACTTTATTGTTTGTTTGCTGTGAAGAAGCTTTTTAGTTTGATACGATCTCATCATCCAATTTTGCTTTGGTTGCCTATACTTTGGGGGTATTACTCAAGAAGTCCTTGCCCTGGGCAAGTCTTTTGACTTCTCTCAATTTATATCATTTAAGAAAAAATATTTGAAAGTTCAAATCCAGGCAAAAGTAACCAAGATTTATTTTATTGAGGAAAAATAATGAGGGGACAATATCTGCCAGACATTAAGACACAGTACGGAGTATTTAAAATAATGTAAGGATAGTGCAAGAACCAACATACAAATAAATGGAAAATAATAAGTATCTTAGAAACAGGCCCAAGTTTGATAAAAAAAAAAAGTAATGTAGAATAAAGTACACAAGCTAATAGACAAAGGAATAAATTTTTCAGTAAATAGTGTGAGAAAAACAGCTAGTTCTATAGAAACAAACATAAATCTTTGCCTTATATCATACTACAAAGTTAATGTCCCTTTCATTAGATGTTATAGAAGAAAAAAGAAATAATATGTATATACAACTAAAGAATTTTAGTTTCCTGGAGCTATGCATAGAAAATAAAGCCACAAAAAAAAACCATAAAGAAATCATAAAGAAAACTGTAATAAATTTAATAGCATAAAGTGCTAAACTAAAAATACTAGAAACAATTAAAGAGCAAACAGGTAATTATATTTTTAAATATACTTTTAAAAGATTTCTATTCTTATGAATTAAAAGTGAATAAAAAATCAATGAGAAAAGAACACTAGGGCTCAGCAAAAAAAATGAGCAGAAGAAATGAACAGAAATTCACAGAAGACAAGTTGCAACATTGGAAACATACGAAAAATGTTCAACTCACTATTAGAGAAACTTTAAGTGTTATTTTTGTATTACACATCAACTGGCAAAGTTTTTGTCTTAATTTTTACATAATGCTAGTGTAAGCAAGTGATAAAGTGCTGGTGAGTACCAACTAGATCAGCCTTACTGGAAATCATTTGATAATATGTATCAAGAGCCTTAAAAAATGTTCACAGTCTTCTAAGAATCTATTCTAATAAAAAATATTAGGATGTGCAGATAGCCTTTTATGTGTGTTTATCATTGCATTGTTTATAATGGAAAAATAGAAACAACATAATATAAAAAATTAGAGGAATGATTAAATAAATTATAAGACCTTTATATTATTTGAAATCTAAGCAAAAGATGTTCTTGAATCATTTTTGAGGAAGAGAAATGAATAATATATTAAGGGGAAAGACCAGGATACAAAATGTAATATATAGTATGGAGAAGATTATATTAATTAAAATGGATTTTATTGAAGAACTTTTTTAAAAGTATGTAAAATTGCATTCAACTACACAACCTTAATTTTGTGCTCTACTCTCCGATGCAACCACATAGGTTGAGTGCCACCCATATTTCACCCAGCCAAAACTCTTGAAATTTTGCCAACAACATGAAATTGTCATTGTTGCATATAGCCCTTTGGGGACCTCTAGGAATGCAACCTGGTAAGTACTTCTCTTCAGGAAGTGTTTCTTTTGGTGTAGAGTCTGAGGTTAATGTGAATTACTATACTTGACTGGAATGACTCCATTTGGCTATGTGCTATTAAGAAAGTAACCTCTTCAAGTCATTATCCACACATATGAATTAGAGCTAATAATAGCTTCCTCACCAAGGTGCTGTAAAAATAGATAACATTGTATGTATGAAATTACTTATCAGTGTCTGATATAAAGCAAATGCTCAATAAATGTTAGTTTAGGTTAGGTGTGGTGGCTTACACCTGTAATCCCAAGTGCTTTGGGAGGCCAAGGCAGGAAGATCACTTGAAAGCTTGAGGCCAGGGGTTTAAGACCAGGCTGGGCAATGTAGTGAGACCTTGTCTCTACAAAAAAACAAAACAAAATTTAGTTTATTTTTTGACAAAGGAGTTTCTATGGCCATGTTTAAAAATTTTTGAACTTTTTGAACTCTATTCACTGATAATACTTCTACTGGTGATATGTTCCACAGACTTAAGTAGAAATCTTTCTACTCTAAGATGATTCTAAGAGTTCTATTTCTTCCACTCCAGTCTTCTTGCCTACCCTATATTCCTACTTCCTGCCCAGCTCTCTGTATAAGACTCATCAAAAACACTATTACTCACATTCCAAAGGAGGCAGCTCCATAAACTTGCCTCTCTTGATCTTCCCATACCAACAGACACTCTTGATTCAATGAGTACTCTGCACTCCAAGAAACTGGTTATAGGAGACCTCAAGCATCCTGGTAGGTGACCAGGTGAATGGGAGACAGAGGAGGAGGGTGATTGATTAACCTGTGGTTCTCATCATTCAAGCTAAATATGATGCATGCTTTGATTGTTTTTTTTTTCAGGGTGAATTTGTCTTCTCCACCTTTGTTAAAGGATGAACTTCTAAACTCACTGGGAAAAAAGTACAATAAGACAGCAGCTCAAGTTGTTTTGCGTTTCAACATCCAGCGAGGGGTGGTTGTCATTCCCAAAAGCTTTAATCCTGAAAGGATTAAAGAAAACTTTCAGGTAAGAGAATTGCTTTTGGAAGTGAGAAAAGATTGGGTATATTTGTTCTTTGCTTTTAGAGAATGTTCTGATCAGCTTACTAAGAAGCTAGTATGGCTTTCATATTTTATTTTATTCCAGCTTCTTAATCTATGCTGCTCATATCTGGATTTAATTTTAGCTAAATTTGAGACAATTTCTAATACTTCAGGGATTGCCTGCTATTTGTACATTATCCAGCTCTCTTATATCTTCCGTGTTCTTAGCTATTGGCTCTTACTTTTTCTTTTTTTCTTAACATTGCTAACCAGCTGAATTGACTCTTAACACTACCTACTTCACCACCACAACAGAAATAGAATGAATAAAATTTGAAATTCATAATAATCAACTTTCCACTTTATTAGTGGCTCTGGTAAAAGTTCAGGACAGATTTGAAAACTATAGAAGGGGTTCATTTAGACTTAATGAATACTAATTTCCTTTATTCCCTCTACAAGTGATTCATGAACAGCACTATAATTTCCAGGTGAGAAAAGAAGCCACTGTGTAGACAAAGGAGTGATTAATTTACTCTATTACTACTAAAGATTTAACTGCTAGGTAATTACAACCATATAAAAGTACTATGTAAAATTAATTAATTACCTATTAGTTAATAATTTAAATTTCAAAAGTAAATTGTTCATCCCTACTCATAATTAAAGACAAGTAAACATGAGGTAAATGTAAAATGATAAAAAGTAAAAATGAGATAGTATTTGTCCCTTCACAAAGGAAAGTAATAAAAATGTTTGATAATAGAGTAACCAAAACAGTATGGTACTGGCACAAGAACAGAGACATGGACCGATGGAACAGAACAGAGAACCCAGATATAAAACCATCCTTATATTGACATCTGTCTTTGACAAAGCAGAGAAAAACACAGTGGGGAAAAGAATCCATATTCAACAAGTGGTGCTGGGAAAATTGGATAGCCACATGTAGAAGACCAAAACAGGATCCTCACCTCTCACAAAAATCAACTCATGCTGATTAACAGACTTAAACCTAAGGCATGAAACCATAAGAATTCTAGAAGAAAATGTTGGAAAAACTCTTGTAGACATTGGCCTAGCCAAATAATTTATGTAGAAGATCCCAAATACAATCACAACAACAACAAAAATAAATAAATGGGACCTGATCAAATTACAAAGCTTCTGCACAGTCATCAGAGCAAATAAACAACCTACAGAATGTGAGAAAAAATTTGCATGCTATACATCCAATAAAGGGCTGATAACTAGAATCTATAAAGAATTCAGGCAAATCGGCAATAAAAAATCAAACAAACCCTTTAAAAAGTGGGCAAAAGACATGAACAGAAACTTTTCAAAAAGAGAGACTAATGGCCAACAAACATGAAAAATGTTCAACATCTCTAATCATAGGGAAATGCAAATCAAAACCACAGTGAGATATCACTTAACTCCAGTGAGAATGGCTTTTATCAAAAAGTCCCAAACAACAAATATTGGCATGGATGTGGAGAGCTAGGAACATTCATACACTGCTGGTGGGACTGCAAACTAGTACAACTTCTATGGCAAGTAGTATGGAGATACCTCAAAGAACTAAAAGTAGAGCTACCATTTGATCCAGCAATCCCACTACTAAGTATTTATCCAAAGTAAAAAAAAAACATTCTATTTACATCTGCACTCGAATGTTTATAGCAGCACAATTCGCAATTGCAAAGATATGGAAACAACAATACATGAGTGGATTAATAAAATATGGTATATGTATACCATTGAACACTACTCAGCTATAGAAAAAAAATGGTGAACCAATACCTCTTGTATTATCCTGGATGGAGTGGGAGCCAATTCTTCTAAATGAAGTGTCACAAGAATGGAAAAACAAATACCATATGTACTCACCATTAAATTGGTACTAATCGGTCAACACTATGTGCACATATAGAGGTAACATTCATTGGGGATTGGGCAGGTGAGGGGGGAGGAGAGGATTGGGTAAATTTACACGTAATGGGTACAGTACGCACTATGTGGGGGATGGGCACACTTGTAGCTTTGACCCAGGCAGTGCAAAGGCAATTTATGTGACCAAAGCGTCTGTACCACTGTAATATTCTGAAATAAAATAAATACATAAGAAATGAAAAAAGAAAAACAAAAAAAATTCCAAAATGTTTGATAATATTTGGGAAAACAAGCACTTTCATATGCTATTGTTATTAATGTTAACTGGGAAGATTTGGAGGAATAAGATCATTTTTCCAGATTCATCAAAATTAAAATGCACATACTCTGCATGATCTCACTCATATATGGAATCTTAAAAAGTTGATTACATAAAAGTAGAAAACAAAATGGTGGTTACCAGAGACTAGGGTGGTTGGGGAGAATGGAGAGATATTGGTCATAAGATAAGTAATTATACTTAGATGAAGGAATAAATTTCAAGAGAGTTATTGTACAGCAAAGTGGCTATACTTAATGATTATACATTGTATGCATCAAGAGAGTGGATGTTATTTGCTTTTGCCACAATGATAACTATATGAGGCAATGGTTGTTAATTACCTAGATTTAACCATTCTGCAGTGTATATATACTTCAAAACAGCATGTTGTACATGATAAAAGCATACAATTCAAATAAATATATAAATTCAAATGCAGACCATAAATCCATTGACCCAGCAATCTTATCCTGTAGATGTATTTGCACATATATAAACATGTGCATACACATATATACACAGATGCTTCTTACAGCATTATTTATAATTATTTAAAAACTAGAAACAATTATCAATAAGATTCTGTAAAACAATTTATGGCATATTTGTACATTGAAATTTTTTTTTTTTTTAGAGTCAGAGTCTCGCTCTGTTGCCCAGACTGCAGTGAAGTACGCAATCATAGTTCACTGCAGCCTCCAACTTTTGGGCTCAAATGATCCTCTTGCTTCAGGCCCTCATGAACTATTATATAGCCATTAAAAAATATAAGTACTAACATGGGATGATATTCATGACAGAGGGTTTTCCTACCATATGACAGAATGCAACTCGAACTTAAAAAGAGATACAAGCCATGCGTGGTGGTTCAGGCCTGTAATCCCAGCACCTTGGGAGGCTGAGGTGGGATGATCACTTGGAGCCAGCAGTTCAAGACCAGCCTGGGCAACATAGGAGACCCCTACCTCTAAAAAAATTTTTAAGGATAGCTGGGTGTGGTGGCACACACCTGCAGTCCTAGCTACTTGGGTGGCTGAGGCCGGAGGATTGCTTAAGCCTAGGAGTTCAAGACTGCAGTGAACTATGATGGTGTCTAGCCTGGGCCACACAGAAAGACCCCATCTCAAATGAAAAAAAAAGAAAGAAAAAGATATAGTTTATTGGGTTACATAACTACAAAATCTATAGGTAAATCAGACAATGCTGGATCCAAGTACTCAAATGGCTTATACAAGGATTTATTATAGTTCTCTATCTCTTATCTCTATATAGTGACAGAGAATTCCTAATAGCTCCAGGCTAATCATTTACTCATACTCAGTAAAGATGATCACAAATAAAGCTTTCTGTCAGGGTCTCTATCAATCCTGATTGGCCCTTTGTGAGTCACAAGCCACCCTCATATTAGTCATTGTGTCCAGTAAGTAGCATACCCTGATTGGCCCCCTGGGTTATATCTCTATTCCTGTCACAAAGGAGGTGAGATCATGTGTCAAGACAGCCTTACCAGGTGAGGGAAGGGAAGTTCATAAAAGGAAAAAAACAGATTCTGCTATTAACAAAAAAAGGAAGAATGCTAAATAGTTAACAACTACTGACAATATTTTAACATTTACCAAAATGCCTCATAGTAAAAAGTGGTTGACACTATTTTCCATAGCCTTAAAAGAATAGGAAATCAACTGCATGACTGATGTGCAGGTTCTTTAAAAATATATAAGTATTAGTAAATGACAATTATAAAACCAGAGTATAAATAAAGTATCAAAGCTAAGAAAAATTAAAACAATGAAAATGGAATTGAAATAAAAAGGTCGAGACATTAAAAATGATAAGAGAAAGGATTTCAAGGATAAAACAAAGCAAATGAAAAGTTTTAAAAAATAAGCAAACATTCTTTGCCTAGGCTGATGTCTGAAAGGGTCTTCCAACATCCTCTTAAAGAGTACCAAAATTGAGTCCTTTGGGGAGATATTCCTGATGGTTGGTAAAAATTAGTCATCATTCTTCGGTTAGAAGATGTTTTCCTCCTGCCTTGGGGGCCTTGCATATGCTGTTCCCTTGTTGTAAAATGCAATCATTTATTTCCATATCCTAGTACCATTTCTTTTGGTACCTTAGATTCAACTTATATACTCCTTCCTCAGGGATGCCAGCCCAGGGCCCCTTGAGTCTGGCTTCTTGATATATGCTTAGATTTTTGTAAACTTTATTCCAGGCACTCACCACAACTACTACTTGCCTGTTTTTTATACATGTGATAGTGTTTAGTTTTTAACATGCCTCCTCCAGTAAACCGTGAGCTCCATCTATTTTGCAACTGTAAATAGTTCCAAGTGGCAGCAGAGTACTTTGTGTATGTAGTAGATAGTCAATGCATATTTGTTATTAAAATAAATGAACAAGTGTAGGGATAAAATATGTTTTCCCAGAAAATAATCTATAGTTTTTAAATTGTAAACAATGCATTTCTCATATCTAATTTTCTCTAGATCTCTCCATATTCCAAGAAGGATTTGTTCTAATCCATGAAAACCACACTTCAAGTGCTTCTGCTGACCTACTCACTGCCAGATTTATGCTAGCTTGTACACCATTTTAACCCCAGTAAAGCTTTGCATACAATGAACAAGCACCAACATACTTTGTAGCATTGGCCACCATTGCACCATTGTCTGCATTTGACCTCTCCATTGCTGGTGACGCTTACATCTACCAGTGAGATGGGCTATCTTCAGTTGGACTTCTCAGATCTCAGCAAGGGATTGGGGAAAATAGGATAGAGAAGGCGTGAGGGTGAAGCAAGTGTGTAGTTTCAGGCAAAGTCCCTTAGAGAGGAGGTTCTTTGTGATCCCCAAGGAAACGCTGGGCTATCTGTCATGTAAGGGAGCTGGGTTTTCATACTTCGGCACTGGCCAGTCATTAATTAATGGTGGGTAGAGGACATGGGAAGGTGGGGAGTAAATTTACTGTAGCTTCCTTAGCTTTCTATCCTTGCAGAAGAACCAGCTCTAGTAGCTAGAGGAATATCTGAGGAGAGTCTCAAAGGTGGGCATTAGAAGCAAAAGTACATAGAAGCTGAGAAGGATGAACTAAAACATGAGAAAAGATTGCAGGGAATCTGGGGAAAGTGACAACAGTGTCTGCTACAGAGTCTCAGCCTGAAACCCCATTGCTAGCAAGGTAAAAGACCATTTCTGTGCTCATCATTTATTCCATAGTGCTTGGATCCAATTACCATCTATTCACAAAAGACATACAAACCTACTTGTCCATCCCTAAATATTACTGATTCCAAAACAGCTCTTCAAATATAAGCTGGAGGTGCCCCACAGATAATCATCAATAGTGAGAAATGTGGAATAAAAGAGGAAAATCAGGAAAAGATCCAGCATCAAAAACAATGAACTAAATTAAATGGCCTGACCATGTCACTGCACTTTTTGCCTCACCCCGTTTACCTCATAACATACCTGCGGGGCTATGAAGTTTTTTGACTGGCCCCTGAGGAAAGACTGTTTTTTTGTTTGTTTGTTTTGTTTTTTCATTTCAGGGTATTATGGGGGTAAAAACATTTAGGTTACACGTTATGACTTTGCCACACCTAAACCATGATTTGAGGCATGCCCTTTCCCCCTACAAATGCTCACCTTGTCCATTAGTTGTAAGTTGACCCACCCCCAACCCTCCAATCCCTGAAGACTATTACTACCATGTGAGCACCATAGTGTTGATCAGTCTGTGCCAATTTGATGGCGAGTACATGTGGTGCCTATTCTTCCATTCTTGTGATACCTCACTTTGGAGGATGGGCTGAAGTTCAATCCAGGAAAATATAAGAGGTGCTAGATCTCTCTTAGTATGTCTCTCTATTCTCTATGCTATTCTGCAGATATATCTATCTTTACCAACACCAAATAGTTTTCATTATTCTGGCTTAAATTCATTCTTTCATGACTTTGCCCAATGTATTTATTGAGTGCCTATTGTATACCCAGCATTCTTCTGTATGTTGGTAATGCAGCAGTGACTGTAATGCATTGTAGAAACCAGCAGTGCTACACATCCCTTATTACTTTTGTGGATCAGAATTTTTCTTGTTGATTGCCTTTTTTTTTTTACTTATTAAAAAATTTTCACTTTTTAATTTTTTTTGCCCTTCCTTATCTTTTTTTTTTTTTTTTATTTCAGGGTATTATGAGGATACAAACATTTTGGTTACATTTTATGTCTTTGCCTCACCCTAGTGAGGGTTAGAGGCATGGCCTTCCCCTTTGCAATGTTCACCGTGTCCTTTAATTGTGAGTTAACCCCCAACCCCCTAATCCCTGGAGAATATTACTACCATGTGAGTGTTAATCAGTCAGTACCAATTTGATGGCAAGTACAAGCGGAGCCTATTCTTTTGATCTTGTGATACCTCACTTCGGATAATGGGCTCAAGCTCAATCCAGGAAAATATAAGACGTGCTAGATTACTGTCATTTCTTATAATTGAGTAATATTCCATTGTATACATATACCAAATTTTAATAATCCACTCATGAATTGACGGGCACTTGGGTTGTTTCCACATCCTTGTTGATTACTTTTTCTTCTTTATCTTAGTATAAATTTTATAATCAGCTTGATATGTTAAAGAAAATCTTCCTATATGTTTATCAAGAGTACTTTAAAGTTCCACCGTGATTCAGATAGTATTAGTATGTAAATATGGCATATTCCTGTCCAAAAAAGAATTTTTTCCATTGATTCCTAACTTTTTATATGTCCTTGTGTAGAATTTAAAGCTTTCTTAGTTAAGTCCTGCTTTTTGTTAAGTTTGTTTCTATGTGTTTATTTCTTTTGTTTTTATCACAAATGGTATCTTTTCCCCATTATATTTTGTCATTTATTTTTGTATTAAAAACTACTGATTGTTGTGAATTAACCAGTCATTATGCTGATTTTTCTTGTGATTAGTAATAATTTTTTAATCAATTCTAAGATTTTCCAGATGTGCATAGCTACCTGTTATCTGCAAATAATTGTAACTTTATCTCTTTATAATTTTTGTTTTATTTTGTTCTCTAGCCTAAGCACATGAGCTAATAATTTGAGGATAATCTTAAGTAATGATATCAATAACGATTATTTTCTTTTTATTTACTCCAATTATAATGGGAATACTTTTAGTTCATCACCCTTATGGTGAGTCTAGATTTGAGCTGTAAAACTTTTTCTCATACAAGCAATTAAACTATCAATTTCTGTTTTGAATTTTATAATATTACTGTGAAGTTGATTTAATTATTGCTATTTTTCTGCTATGAATATGGGTGGATGTTATTCATAGAATTATTATATAAACTATCTTGCATTTCTGTAAACACATCCCACTTTGCCACATATATATATATATCTCCTGCTGAATTTTATTTACAGGTATCTCAATTTATATTTTTGCATCAATATTCATTCATGTATCATTACATCAAAATTAATCAGAAGAGTTTTCCTTTCTTTGTGAAGTTTGGTGTTAATGTTACTATGGTTTTCCAGAAAGAAATGGAATGTTTTCTTTCTATTTTAAAGTTTTTGAACAGCATTAGAATTGCTCCTTTATTGTCATGATTTGAAATGATCATACTCAGTCTTTTAAAAAATTTTTTAAATTTCTAAATATTATGGGGGTGCAAATGTTTTTGTTACATGGATGTCTTTTATAATGCTTAAGTTGAGGCTTTCACTGTGCCTATCACCTGAATAGTGTTCATTGTACCCAATACGTAGGTTTTTAACCCTCCCCTCCATCCCCATCCCCTTCTTGATTTCCAATGACCTTTTACATCTTTTAGTGCCTGTGTGTGCCCATTGATTAGCTCCCAATTATTAGAGAATACATATGGCATTTGTTTTTCCATTCTCATTTATTCTCATTTATATTTCATTTAGGTTAATGGTCTCCAGTACCATCCAACTTGCTGCATAAGACGTTATTTCATTCCTTTTTATGGCTGAGTAGTGCTTCATGGTGTATATCTACCACATTTTCTTAATCCACTCATGAGGTAGATTGGGCACTTAAGTGGATTCCACATCTTTACAATTGTAAATTAAGCTTCAGTAAACATTCAAGTGCAGGTTTCTTTTTGATAAAATAGTTTCTTTTCCTTTGGGTAGATAGTAGTGGGATTGTTGGGTCAAATGGTACGTCAGCATTTATTTCTCTGAGAAATCTCCATATTGTTTTCCATAGAGGTTGTACTAATTTGCAGTCCCACCAACAGTGTTATAAGTACTCCTTTCTCTCTGCATCCACATCAACATCTATTTTTTTTTTTTTGACTTTTTAATAATGGCCATTCTCACAGGTGTAAGGTGATATTTCATTGTGGTTTTAATTTGCACTTCCCTTATGATTAATGATGTTGAGCATTTCTTCATATGTTTATTGGCATTGGTCTATCTTCTTTTGAAAAACTTCTGTTCATGTCCTTTGCTCACTTTTTAATGGCGTTATTTGTTTTTACTTGCTGATTTGTGTTTGAGTTGTTTGTAGATCTAAATATCATCCCTTTATAGAATGTATAGTTTGAGAATATTTTCTCCCATTCTGTAGGTTGTCTATTTTCTCTGTTGATAATTTTCTTTGCTGTGAAGAAACTTTTTAATTTAATTAAATTTAATTTAATTAAGTCCTGTTTATTTATTTTTGTTGTTGCTGTATTTGCCTTTGGGGTCTTAGTCAAAAAATCTTTGTCTAGGGCGATGTCTAGAAGAGTTTTTCCTAAATTTTATCCTAGAATTTTTATGGTTTCATACATTAAAGTCCTTTATCCATCTTGAATTAATTTTTGTATATGGCAAGAGACAGGGGTCCTTTTTCATTCTTCTGCATGTGGCTATTCAATTTTCTCAGCACCACCGATTGAACAGGGATTTCTTTCCTCAGTATATGATGTTGTCTGCTTTGTCAAAGATTAGTTGGTTATAGGTAGAGTGTTTTATATTGGGTTCTCTATTCTATTCCATTGGTTGTGTCTCTACTTTTTATTTTGGTTATTATAGTCTTGTAGTACAATTTGAAGGCTGATAATGTGATGCCTCCAGATTTGTTCTTTGTGCTTAAAATTGCTTTGGCTATATGGGCCCTTTTTTGGTTCCAAATGAAGGGTAGACAAGCACCACATGTACTCACCAGCAAATTGGTATTAACTGTTCCACACCTAAGTGAACATAGGAATAATATTTATTGGGCGTCGGGCAAATGGGAGGGGGGAAGAGGGGATGGTTATATACAGACATAATGAGTGCGATGTGCACCATCAGGGGGATGGACACACTTGAAGCTCTGACTCCCAGGGGGGAAGAGGGGAAAAAGCAACACACGTAACCTAAACATTTGTACTCCCATAATATGCTAAAATAAAAAATGAAGCATAGATTTATTTTTTCTAGACCTGTGAAATAAGACATTGGTATTTTGATGGGGATTGTGTTGAATTTGTAAATCACTTTGGGCAGTATGGACATTTTAACAATGCTGACCCTTCTGATCCATGAACATGAGGTGTTTTTCTATTTGTTTGTACATCTGCGATTTGTTTCATCAGTGTTTCATTGTTCTCCTTATAGAGCTCGTTCTGATCCTTGATTAAGTATATTCCTAAGTATTTTATTTTCTTTGTAGCCATTGTGAATGGTACTGAGTCTTTGATTTGACTCTCAGCTTGGCTGAGGAAATGCTAGTGATTTGTGTACATTGATTTTATAACCTGAGACTTTATAAACTTATTTTTCAATTCTAGGAGTCTTTTGGTGGAGTCTTTGGGATTTTCTAGATAGAAGATCATATCATCAGCAAAAAACAATAGTTTGATTTTCTCTTTCCTGGTTTAGATACCCTTTTTGCTTTCCCTTGCCTGATTTCTCTGGCTAGGACTTCTAGTATTATGTTGAATAAGTGGTGACAGTGGGCACCCTTGTCTTGTTCCTGTTGTTTGGGGGAACGCTTTCAACTTTTCCCATTCAGTATGATGCTGGCTGTAGGTTTATTATATATGGATTTTATAATTTTGAGATATGTTCCTTTTATACATAGTTTGTTGTGGTTTTTTTAAATCAGAAAAGGGTTCTGGATTTTACTGAATGCTTTTTCTTCATTTATTGAAAAGATTATATGGTCTTTGGTTTTGTTTCTGTTTATGTGGTGAACCATGTTTATTGATTTGCATACATTTAACCATCCTTGCATCTCTGGGATGAAATCTATTTGTTTATGGTGAATTAATTTTTTTATGTGCTGTTAAATTCAGTTGTCTAGTATTTTCTTGAGGATCTTTGCATCTATATTTACAAGTGATATTGGTATATAGTTTTCTTTTTTTGTTGTATCCTTTTCTGGCTTTGGTATCAAGGTGACACTGGCTTCATAGAATGAGTTAAGGAGAATTCCTTGCTTCTTGATGTAATGGAATAATTTCTGTAAGACAGGTACCAGTTCTTCTTTGTAGGTCTGGTAGAACATGGCTATGAATTCATCTGATCCAGGGCTTTATTTTGTTGGGAGATTTTTTGTTACTGTTTTAATTCTATTGCTCATTGTTGGTCTGTTCAGTGTTTCTATTTTTTCCTGACTGATTTTTAGAAGAATGTGTGTTTCCAGAAATTTAACCATTTCTTCCGTTTTCTAGTTTATGCACATAGAGATTTTCACAGTATTCATAGATATTTGCACTTCTATGGTATCAGTTGCAATGTCTGCTTTTTCATTTCTGACTGAGCTTATTTGGGTCCTCTCTTCTATTTCTGGGTTAATCTAAGTAGAAATCTATTGATTTTATTTATCTTTTCAAAGAAACAACTTTTTGTTTTATTAATCCTTTGTATTTTTTTTTGTTTCCATTTCATTTAGTTCTGCTCTGAGCTTTGTTATTTCTTTTCTTTTGCTGGCTTTGAGTTTTGTTTGCTCTTCTGCTTCTAGTTTCTTGAGATGTGACATTAGATTGATGTGTGATCTTTCTGTCTTTTTAATATAGGCATTTAAGGCTATGAATTTTCTCCTTAGGATTGCTTTTACTGTATCCCATAGATATTGATAGCTTGTGTCCTCTTTGTCATTCAGTTCAAGGAATCTTTTGATTTCTATCTAATTTCACCCAAGGATCATTCAGCAAGAGGTTATTTAATTTCCATGACTTTGTGTAGATTTTAGCATTTCTTTTGGAATTGATTTCTAGTTTATTGCACTGTGGTCTAAGAAGATTCATGGCATGATTTCATTGTTTGTTTGTTTGTTTTTAATTTGCTAAAACATGTTTCATGGCCTAAGATATTAATAGGTCAATCTTGGAGAATGTTCCATGTGCTGATGAGAAGAATTCAGTAAATTTTTGGTAGAATGTTCTGTAAATGTCTGTTAGGTCCATGTGTTCTAAAGTGCTGTTTAAGTCCTGTGTTTCTTTATTGATTTTCTTCTTTGATGATCTGTCTGGCTCTGTCAGTGGGATGTTGAAATCCCAGGCAATTATGATGCTATGGTTTATCTCTTTGCTTAGATCTAGCAGGATTTGCTTTATGAATCTGGGAACTCCTGTACTAGGTACATATATATATTGGATTATTATGTCATCTTATTGAACTGCTCCCTCCACCATTATATAATGTCTATTTCTGTCTTTTTTTTTTTTTTAATTTTTACCATTGTTGATTTAAATTCTATGTTATCTGAGAATGTCTACACCTTCTCTCTTTTGGTTTCCATTTGTATGGAATTTTTGTTTTCATTCCTTTGCCTTGAATCTATGTGAGTCTTTGTGGATTAGATGTGTTTCCTGGAGACAGCATATATTTGGGTTGCATTTTTTCATCCATTCAGCTAGTCTCTGTATTTTAAGTGGGGCATTCTGACAGTTCATGTTGTGCCTTAGTATTGATGTGTGGGATGCTGTTCTATCCATCATGTTGGGTGATAACTTACTGTTTTGTTTTCCCTCTTGTGTTATTGTTTTTTAAGAGCTGTGAGCTTTAACTTTTAGGTGTTTTTACACCTAACTATCTATTGTTAGATAGTATCTATTGTGCTGTTCCATGTGTAATGCAGTTCTGAGTATTTCCTATAGGGCAAGTCTAGTAGTGACAAATTCCCTTAGCATTTGCTCATCTGGAAAAGTATTTCTCCATACTTTATGAAACCTAGTTTTGTAGGATACAAAATTCTTGACTGGAAGTTGTTTTGTCTAAGAAGACTAAAAATGAAGCCCAAATGCCTTCTGGTCTGTAAGGTCTCTGCTGAGAAGTCTGCTATTAGCCTGATGGTTTTCCTTTATAGGTTAGTTGTTGCTTTCATCTTGCTGCTTGTAGAATTTTCTTCTTTGTTGTGAGTTTGACTAAGTTGATGACTGTGTGCCTTGTAGATGTCCTATTTGCTATGAATCTTCCCAGTGTTTGATGACCATACTGTATCTGGATATCTGAATCTCTGACCATACCAGGGATTATTTTTCTCAATAATTTTCTTGAAGAGATTTTCCATGCTTTTTCCTTTGTATTCTTCTTCCTCAGGGATACCTATTCCCTAAATGACTCTTTCCTTTCCTTAAGTTCTATATGTCCTTTCTTATATTGTCTACCTCTTATAGTGACTTTTTCATTTTTTTCATTGATGTCCTGAAATATTTTTTTGGCTTCTTTTTGTTGGATTTCAACTTTCTCTTCAATTCCATTCATCTTATTTGTCATCCAAATTCTGAATTCCATCTCTGACATTTCTTTAATTTCCTTTTGGTTGGGGTCTATTGCTGTAGATCCATTGTGATCCCTTTGAGGTATACTATTTTGTGGGGTTTTTTTATGTTTTCAGAGTTCTTTTGTTGGTTTCCTCTCATTTGAATCCTCTTATCTCAGCTCAGGGCTGATTGATTCACAGTGCACCTGTTCTCCTTTGCTGGAAACTCTCCTACTTAGTGAGAAGAAAATGTCCCTAGGTGACGCTTTTGTGTCCTACCCTGGAAGATTGATGCAGCCGGGGAGAGGTGGGCACACTGAGAGCCTGTAATGCAGCTATTCTGTTTTGTCCCATTCCCCTGTGATTGTCACAGTTCAAGCCAGTGCTAGACGAACTTTGTGTGGAGTGATGGGTTTTTCCCCAGGCTGCTGTTGGATGCTTGAGTTGGGGGATGGCTAAGACCCTCTCCATAGAGGCTGGCATTGTGAGGGATGGCTCTTCCCAGATCTCCCACAGAGGTGACAGGAGCAAGTGGGTGAGGCTATCTAGACAGTTGTTGTGGGTATCTGGGCTGTGGGCATTTGCTTGAACTGGGTCTAGGTATGATGGCAGCACAGGCTGCCATGTCCCTGGCAGAGCATTGATCTACTGGACAGTTCCTGCCAGGCAGCCAGTGGAAGCCTTGGGTGTAGGGCCATGGGGATTGACAGCAGTGGGGAGCCTTGGTGATGGGACTGAGGGCCAATTTTATCACTAGAGCCTCTGGGGTGGAGCTGCTGGGCCCTATAGCAGTGGAGGAGCCTTGAGCAAGGAGCTGTGGGCCTGGGGGCAATGGTTGAGCCTCAGGGACAGAGCTACAGCCTGGAGGCTGGGATGAAGCTGCATGGGCAGTACCGTAGGATTGGATAGTAGTGTGAGAATTGTGGAGGTGGAGCTGCATGGCATGGACAGCAGTGTGGGGGTCACAAGGGTGGGGCTATAGGGCCAGAGCCTCTGGGTAGCTGGGGCTCTCTCCCTGCCCAGGTCCTGCAGAGGCAGTCACTGCAAGACTTTTCAGGTGGCATCTGTGGCATCTTTGATACCTGTTCTGCTCAAATCTCCTTTTGGGGAGGAGGGGTGCTCAGCTCCCTGTCACAGGGTATGGCACAGGAGAGCATCCACTCTGCCCCTTCCTTCCCCAGCTCAGCAGGGGTGATACAAAGGCAGCTGCAGCAAAGCCAAGCCCCACGTAGACCTGCTGCTCTGTACCTGAGAGCTCAGAATGGCATCAGTTGCAGTAACCTAGGAATGGAAGCCACCTGGTCCCTGCTGTGCCCACTTTCCACTGCAATATTGCTACACAGAATCCAAGCCGCTCCCTGATTAGATCTGTTGGCATTGAAGATGCCAACACAGGTCAGGTTACAGTGCCTGCAGGGGGAGCGTGGAGCCCCAGGATTCTCTCCTCCTGTCTTTCGCCATGTGTGAGTACCTCCCCCAAGTACCTTCTGATCTTGCAGAATGAATTGCCCTATCACCTTCTTCACTCTGAATGTCCCTCATTGCTTCCCCAGTGTTTTACAATGCTCTTTCCAAGAAGGCCCATCTGTAGGTAGGCACCCTCTTTCCATCCTCTCCTTGAGAGCGGCACTCGCAGGCTGCTTCTAGTCTGCCATCTTGCCCCCTCTTCCTCTGTCTTATATTTTTAAAAAAGAAGTAAGAATTTTAGACAAGTCACATTTTGAAATGTATTCTTAAATAAAAATTAATATTACTTTATGACCAGTACGATGTATTACTACATTTTAATATTATTAAATGTTAAAGAACTCTAGCTAGTCTTTTTAAATGTAAAGGAATTTAAGAATTATCTTCTGTGATATAATGAGAGAGAAACAGAGAAGTCTTATGTCTTTATACTGACTACCCAGTACTGTGACCAGGGCAAGTCACTTAAACCCTCTGCCCCTCCATGATTTCATATATAGCAAAATTATTAGATAAGTTCTAAGTCCTTTCACAACTGCAACATAAGTCTGATTTTAAAAATCATGTTTGGTCCCTTTCGATCACTATGATATTGTAGGTTAAATCATCAGAGGGAAATTGGGTAGGTTGTTAGTACTAATCCTATTTTGTGTTTTTCACAAACTGTGTCTGGGATGTTGGCCAGGCAGTCTAATATCTTGTCACCTCCTTTGACTTTCCCAATGCCCAGGGAGAGGGCAAGAGAAATTGATGAAACAATAAAACAGTAGGTCTAAATGAAGGAAGAGACTATCTATCCATCTATCTATTTAAAGTAGTAAGAAAATTAAAAATTAAAAGTTATACTAAAAGATGTGCCATTTTGTAGGATTGCCAGCTTTATTCCATTAGAGAGAATACCACAGGTCATCTGTCTCAGATGTGACTCCCTTGCCCAAAGTTGAGCACAGATATTTCAAATATGTTTACACTTCTTGAACTTTGTCACAAATAAACTTGGTTTGAATAATTATTTGATCAGTGTAAAAACAGACCATCTAGCTCTGGCCTTGAACCAAGTCACTACAGATACCATTTAAAAAGAGCCATCATCCAATTCCTAAAACCTTGATAACTTTGTAAAACTTTTTACTGATGTTTAGAAGGTAGTAACAGAGAGCTTCTATTCAGGACATCATACAACAAACTCCTTAAAATCTTTGGTCATCTCTTTCTATCCCCCATGTTTCACTCATGGTGGTTATTAAAAATCAGTCCTTCTTGCCAAACCCCTTTTCCCCTGTGTCTTCAGAGCCATGCTATTCTCTGCTTGGTTCCTCCTCTCCAGCCTGACACATCAACCCATTCATTGCTTTTTTCCAACAACCTGTCCCAGGAGAGGTGAAACTTCCTCCAACCCTTGGAAAAGACTGACTTTCTCAGAGGAGTGACTCCCATCATAATTCTAGCAAATAAAGGCTTTCATCACTTTAAATTATTCTGCTACTACGGCAGCCACACTTCTCAGGGCTCGATGATGAAACAGAGATGAATTTCTATCTCATGGGAGGGAGTTATCAAAGAGAAAAAACATAATGTGAACCATCAGAGGAAGGAGAAATTTCATCCAAATACACACCCATGCTTCTTCCTTCCTGGGAGCAACAAAAAGTTTTCAAAGATGAGGTTTCCATGTGTTATTTGTATGGAAATTATCCTGACCACATAAAAGCATCCCATATAAGCTGCCCATTGAGGCAAAGATATAGCTTTAGAATGTAGCATTCCACGTATTGATTTTCATAACATGTTGATGAATCTTTTGCACATCAATGCTACTTTTTTGAAAATCAGTGCTAGTTTTATGCAAATGAACAAATGATTGCCTTAGTATTTATGCAAAGCCTATTTGGAAATTCCCAATGAGGCCTTTGAATTCTAAATGACAGATACAATTTGTAAGACCATTTGCACTTTTGGGCACTTAATTGACTGACTTATTTTCCTATCAGGAATTCATAACTGAAGGTAAAAGAAATCATAAAACGGAGCCAACTTGAGTTCTTTGGGGTTATATCACATCTCAGTAGAAGCATAAAAAAAAAGTTATTTTTCTCCAAACATGTCTTCAGATGAGTGTTTTCTACTGCAGAGCAGAAAAGATAACCAAGCTGGAAAAAAAAAATATATGAGTTAGTGAGGAGTTGAGCTGGAGAGGAAGAACTTATTTGAATTAGTTGAGCTCAATGCTTCCCTACCCATTTTAGAGAAGCTGTTTCCCTTGTCTCTGGAGTTTCGTTTCTAAGGAACAAGACCTCCTAAACCAGTAGCTCACTATCCCTTTTCCATGAGAGTGATTTTATTACAGGAATGGTTCTCAATGTTGTCATTCCAGGGTTGCTAATTAAAGCAATGAATGTCAATGGTTTACTACAACAAAACTGAAACAGAAGCATTCAGCGGCAGAACAGGGGTCTCTGGAGAACAAACTTGGCTGTTCTCTGAGGCACTTTGTTTATTCCCCAAATGGGAAGCCTCTATTTCTATAGTTCCATAAAGGAAGTGAGAATCAAGTTTTACTTTAAATATTGATGTCCTTACGTTAGCCAGGTTTAAAAATAGAATCATAGGAATTGAAAGGACTTCCGGGGCTTTTTTTGGACATTCCCCTATTTCTCGAGTGGCCCTTCCTGCACCCTTCCCTACATATGCCCTGTTTGCCAAGGCCCTGAGGAAGAGACAACTGATAGTGTATGTCAGAATCCAACATCTTTCACATCAGGAAACTGCATCACAGCCAACCCAAGAACATTCAGTCCAGCTCTGTGATTTTTCTATTTAAGTTGCACAATGTGAGAGTTAATAAATTGACCTTTAATCATAATATCTTAGTGTAAATGAGGCCTTCAGATGTTATTCCAACCAGAATTACACTCCAGACTGGTAAAATAATGGATTTCTAACACTGATCCTAAGCACGTAGGAGAAGAATAAAGATTTCATGGGAGAGGGCAAGGTAAAACAACCACAAAGAAAGAATTTACCCAGTGGTCAGAAAATAGATTTCTTTAGACAAGTGGTTATTTACATATGCTCAATTGAGTTCTCATGCCTGTAAAGCTGCACACCAGATTATCTAGGTAGCTTGTTAAAAATCCAGACTACTGAACTTCCCCTTTCCTCCCTATGACCTTAATTTAGTAGGTCTATATGGCTAACATGTTCCCCTGATTTCAGAATCTGTGTCAAACTAGTACCCACCTCCTGGCTAATGTAGAAAGACTTTCTGTCTACCCGTACAGCCTCTGCTTAAATGCCTCTGCTGATGGGGGTTGGGGGCGGGATTTCCATTGTTTAATGAAGCAATCACTCTCTTTTTAAAACAATTTTAATTATCACAAAATTTCTCCATGTACTAAGTTGAAATCTACCTCTCCTTGATCTTATTCATTGATTCAGTTCTATGTTGTAAGACAGACAGCAAATGTGTTTTCAATAGGGTGACTCTTCAAATGCATGCCCGTCAGATGAATTCTTCTCTAAAAATAATAATAATAATAAAAAACAGAAAAACAAAACAAAACAAAAACCCATGATTCTCTGAAATCCAGGGAAAAGTCCTATAAACACTCAACTAGGACTTTTAAGCCCCACACATTGACCCCTACCCCAACTAAAAAGCCAACTCATAGTTCATTTTAAATTAACACTTCCTTGCTCAAGATGACCTTGAAAATGCCTTCCCTGTCCCACCCTTACTGTGTAATAAAGATCTGTTGGGAAGTCTCAGATAGGGACTTCTTCTATGCTAGACTATGTCCACTTGTATGCTAGACATAGTTTGCCACTTGTCAAAGCTCTTGTGTATAGTCAAGAGGGAACTTCTTCTGAGAGGTTTTGTTCCTGTTAATGATGCAAAATCAACCTCGCCCCTTATTAGCCAGCGTAAGAAACCCAGGAGGAATCTAGGAAAGGAAAAGGCAGACCACTTAGGGTGAGAGTTGGTGAGGGGTGAGGGGCCCATTACATCCTGGATGAATCATTTTGTGGCTTCTAAATCTGGTGTGTGCTTTTCAATGCAATTCCTGTCTTCACAGATATTTAATCTACTGTCAGGGGATATTCTCGGGAGATTAGACATCCCTGAGAACTTGAAAAAAAAATCTTAACTAAAATTACATGCATCTAATTGAGTGTTGTTACTTTCAAAGAAGTCACCTTTGGGGGCCATGCACTTAATTTAAGATGATAACATTTCTGAGACTGCGTTACAGGCCTTGTTTTCTTGTTTAGCTTCAGAGCCAGTTTATAAGGGAACAGTTATATTGTCATTTCATAACTTAAATCTTGTTTGGGACTAAAAGAAACCCCTTCTGACCATTTGCTGCCTTGTTCATCAGCCTGGGTTCCACTTTCAGCCACATTCAACAGTCACCTCCAGAGGCCAAAGATTTGCCATCTTTGGGCATGATCCAAATAATATTGCACAAATTTGCAGTAGCTTCCTAGAGCTATTTAGTCTTTCCCACCTAATTCCTTGCCCAGGTCTTCGGGCACAGTACTCTCTCTGCCTCGGCAGGTGGCATTTCTTCTTGGGATGCTCCTCTCCATTCTCTTACCCACCTAACTTTACTCATCTTTTAGTTCCTGGCCTAAATGTCACTTTCCAGAGGAAGAGTTTTACCTTGTGGTTCTAGCTTTCTTCATCTCAGGTTATCTTCTGAAAACATTTCCATCACCACAGGGTCCCTTAGATCTCTAGCCTCACTGCTCTGGGTCTGAGATGATGTTGGAGGCTCAGGAGGGCCCTGCTCCCACAGAGTGCACTGGGACACCAGCTGTTACAAGTCTGGCAGTTGTAGATTTTACCCAGGAATGGGTACAATCCATGGGAACAAGCACACACTTATTTTCTATCAATATTCTTCCTTCTCCTCTCTTTGCCTAACTCCTACCCTTTTCATATCTCAACATGGATATAACTTCCTTACAGGCATTTACCCTGACTTCTCTCACTGGGCGAAGGTCCCCACCCCATTGTGTCCCTGCAGCACCTGTGTTAGCACGATCATAACAGCTACAGACAGCATGGAAATTGCCTGTGTGCTTATCTGGTGGCTCCTTATTACATTACAAATTAGCTCCTTGAGGATAGAAACTGTGTCTTATTGACCTGTGAACATCAGCTAGATACCTAGTAACTGCTCCATCACTGACGGCTCATAAATAATTAAATGGATGGATGGATAGCTGGATGGATGGATCTATGGATGGATAGGTCAAAAGGGAAGTTTGAAGAATTCTGGATGAACAAGCTGCGTTGCCCTTTCATCTTTGGGTTGTTTCTCAGCTTTTTCTCAAAATGGTTATATTATGGATCTCTAGTCTTATTCTGAGGTAGTTTTAATGGCTTTTTATTATTATTATTATTTTCTCCAGACTGGGAGACTCCCAGGGAAAACTGATGTAAAGTCCCAAAGCTAAGCTGGGAAAGAAACCTTACTGATATATTCAGTTTCTTACCCTCGAGACTGAAAGTTGTCCTATTTTTTGGTTGGTAGATAGGTTGGGAAATTTTTAAAGCGTATCCAAACTTCACTCTTGCCATTTCTGGCTTTTAAGAAATGTGACAAAGCTTCTGTCTCTTTGGAAAGTGAATTCTCTGGAAGCAGCATCACACTCTTGTGGTGGAAATAGGTATGCAACATTCGTTCCACGCCTGCATTGCTTTCTCATGAACTGCATTTTTAAAATCTCATTGGCAAGCACTCTCCTGTCAGTTGTGCTCTCCCCAGATGGTTACATTTTTCTCTCCTGAATTCAACATTACTTCGATCGATCATGTTCTACCAGTGAGTCATGGGAACCCAGTGCAGCCCAGGGAAGAGGTATAGAACTGAAGTTGAGCATGTTGTTCTAACTACTTGGATTTACATCTTGTGTTGTGACTAAATGACCTCAGGGCACATTCCGCAGAAGGTATTTCTGCCTTTTATTATGGGCAACTCTCCACCACCCCCACCGGGAAAAATGAAATGGAACCTGGGCTTTTCCCATTTACTCATACCTGGTATCTCTCTTCCCAAGTGAAGTCCACACAATGTTTTCTCATATTTAAATAATAATGCACAGTTAATTACTGTTTAAATTCAAGAGAAGGACTACATACAAGGAGGAAAATCACCTGTATCTGGAGATTATAGTCATGAGATAATGAGTCATTTCGGGGGTGGCTCTGGGAGAATGGTCTCACTACTTTACAGTCTTACCTCAATCAGCCTCATTAGTTAATTCAGAAAATAATCAAACTTTAACATCCATCTTCAGTTTTACTTCTTACCTTTCCTTTGGAGGCTAAGCCAACATGGTGTACTCAAAAGGATATACTCTGCTGTATGATCTTACTGCACCCTGTTCTTTATCTTTATAGCAATTAGCACAATTGGCTATTGTGTTTTTTGATTTATTCACTTTAAAGGTCTGTCTCCCACTAAACTATAAAGCCTAGGAGAGCAGAGGCTGTATTTGTTTACCCAGAGTCTAGAACAGTGCCCTGTACATTGTGATCTCTCCATAAATAATTAATAAATAAATAAAAACCAGTTATCTGTTATCATCTACTTAGTTGAAAGCAAGCCCATAGGTCTTCTTTTAAATATCTGCAGTTGTCCCATGCCAGGATTGAATAGAGGCCCACAGAGCTCTGCATGCTTCCAGTGAGACCCTCCTCAGTCCCCTAACTCATGCTCAGTACTCCTCTGAACCCTCATCACCGTGAGCTGCCTGAGGACTAAGTGCAAGAAGGCCATGTAGGCAGAACTGATCATCTGTGTTCAACTAGGAGTCTTTGGGGCTCACCCTCATGTTATTTGGCCTCTATTCTCCTCACCTGCCCCATGTATTTCCTACTTTGACTCCATTGTTCATCTCTTCCCAATCAGTTCCCCCAAACCCTTTCTCTGGTTTGTGTTCTCACAGTCAAGCCTCAGGAAAATCTCCTATATGCACAACCTCTTTCCCCATGACTCTCCTCATTAGCTTGTCTTATCTGAAATCCGGGTCCTCTTAAAGACTCTGCTGCTCCCATATCCCTTTGAAGTGCAGGTGACTGTTTTCCTCTCATAACTCTCGTACTATAGTAGTGGAGGTGAGGTATGTGTCCTTAATTCTCACTGCTTCTCCCAAATATTGTCAATCCTCTGAAAACACCTGCCAATAGATTCTGTACTCATCACCCACCTATCTCCTCAGCCCTAGGTCTCCTCTCTCCTTTCAATAAAAATTTTAGCCTCCAGCTCTCCATGTTTTTCCTCACTCACCACTCTCATCAGAATCTTTGATGGCCTCAATATCCACAGGGACAATCCATCCTATACTCGGTCTCTTGGTTCCTTGATCTCGTTCTCAATGCTTTTGACCTCCACCCCACCTCACCTCAGTCATCTGCTTCCACAGTTATATTCTAGACCACATAATTTGCAAGAACTACGTGTCCCTCAAAACTCTTTGATCACCACTGACAGGGTTTCAATTCAGTTCTTCTAGTTACTCTCCTCCACTGCCCATGGGATTTTGTCCCACTCACCCTTTGCTCTTCACTGCCTGTTATCTCTTCCACGGCCTCTCTTCCCTCCTCACCCGGTGCAGTTCATTGATTCATCCTCATCATTACTCCCTTGGATATACCTTCAACTCTCTTGCCTCTCTAGATGTTCATTATATTCACCTGGTTAAATCCAATTCTTCACCTATTTTTTGTTTGCACCTGAGCAGCTTAATTGGGCTGGAGAAAAATATACAACCAGGTGGACTGGTAGGCTTGAAATTCATGAGTACTAACTTCAAATGCCATCAATCACATTGCTCTTACTAGCACATTCCTTTCCCACATTCTGGTAGCTTTGGTTCACACCTTTCCCTTTCTTCAAACCTCCAAAAAACCTGCTCTTTCTCCTCTAACTGAATACTTTGCTTGATATTTCACTGAGGAGATAAGAATAATCAGAAAATAGCCTTTTCAACCTTTTCCCCCCAAACTTCCAACTTACCTGTACCTACAAATGTTTTCCCTCCCTTCCTATTGAAATGGATGAATTTTCTGTGCCCTTATGTGAGGTCAGGCCCTTTTCTTTGTCCTGAATTCTGTTTGTTTCATTCACACTATGTCAGACTGATTGGTGCTTTGCTACCTTTAGAGGGAACAACCTTCGTAGTGAGTCCAAAACACCAAATCCTACAGGTTTTGGTAGAGAAGAATTCTAGCAGGAAAACCTCCATAGAGTCTGAGCAACCATTTAAGCAAAGCCAACTCTGACAGCCCAGGTTTCATCTTCCCCCTCAGATTTTGTTATGTTTATTCTTACATCTACTACCTTATCATATATTCAGAAGTACACTGCTCTCCTAAGACCTTGATCCAAGTACTGCCACAACTAAAATCAATTTTGGTCTTTTGCTTGGCATTAGCTGAGGGAGACTTGGATTTCCCAAAGGCATTTTACTAGAAACTAAAGAAAAACACTTTGATATTTTGGGGCCCAACATGTATATAGAAAATATGTATTTGTTTATTAATTAAATAATCAACTATCTATTGAGTGTCTCCAGTACTGAGAATAAAGTCAGAGGTTATAGGACATGGTCTATATTCTCAGATAGCTCAGAATCTAGGAGAGAACACAATAAAAAAGAAACAAGTAATTACATAGAATGTAGCAGTCTACAAATTAGGTGCAGCGGTAGAACAGACATGGGGAGTTTGAGAAGGCACACAGAAGAGGGGATATTTGAGTCTGGGGAAATGTAAGCAGTTCAATGTAGCTAGAGTACAGATGTGAGGGAAGATGCAGACAAGGAAGAGATCAGGAAGGCAAACAAGAGCTCAATCTTGGAGGCTACTAAATGTCATGCTAAAGAATTCAGAGGTTATCTTGCATGCAGTAAGGAGATTTTAAAGTTTTTTAAGAATTAAAACTTCAGTTTTCTCTAGCAGGGAGATCATTTGTATAGTTTTCTCTATGAGAGAAGTCTAAGAAAGAGAAGGTGAGGCTCTAAACTTAAGCAGTGAGGTTGGGAGATGAAATTGGGATCTCTTTAAGTGTGTATTAAGGAGGATGAATCAGTAAGTCTTAATGACCAATAGGATATATTAAAGAGATGGAGTCAAGGATGACTTACATGTTTCTAATCTGGCTGAATAGATGGGGGAAGAAACAGTATTGAAAGAAATGAGTAATTTCTAGTGAGAAGTGTTTTGACTATATCCTTTTTGAAATGAACATTAGAGGTTAATTTTTGCCTAGAATATATTCCTTTGTGACCTTTTCTCTAAACTGGATTTGTGATTGACGTGGCCTAAGATTCATTGTTATTGTGTGTTATGTTATTATAATTTTTAAAAAGTAGACACAACTATTTGCAAGAGAACAAATTATCCCCACTACACCCCAGCATTTAGTAAAGATGTCCTGAAGAATTTTTCTAGAGCTCATACCCAGACAAATATGCTTTGAATAATTACATTCAAATTTTTTCCTACCAATGTTAGCCTAATAACATCAGCTGTGTAACACATTACTCCAGCAAAGACACCATAGCCAGGTTTATATAAACATAGTTAAATAAGACATGCCACAAAGGGCCAGTCTTTCTGAGCTGCCAATAAGATGATTCTGTGATCTCAGGATTATTATTTCCAATGGAGAAAATCAGATTACCCGACAGATTTTAGTTGTGTCTATCATGAGCGTATAGATTCAGCCTATACAATCTGTCCTTTGACTACTGATCTTGAATCACATAACTTGAATCTGATAACAGGTGTACGCTATCTTTCTGTCCATTTATTCCATTATTCTTTACTAGGAAAGTAGGAAGTAACATGTAAATGATAAACTCCCTATGAATTGGTTACAGCCATGAATAAAAATGAGAAAATAAAGCAGTTATGAAGTTCTTTGGGATTTAGTAATGGTAAAACAGGGACAAAAATGTCAATAGTAGTGCTTAATATTATACATTCCATGCATTGTTAAACACTATGAACATATGATGTCATTTGATACTCAAAATGATCCTATGAGCTAGGCATTATAACATCATCTTTACACTTGAAACTACTAGGTTTAGAGAGGTTAAGTAACTCACCCAAGGACACAGAGTAAATGGCAGGACTGAGATTTGACTGAAAAGTCAGTGGAAAACCCAAGAGTTTAAGAGATGTAGATTTGAACCTAGTCCTTCTGAAAAGCTAGGTCTTTTTTTCTAGATTTCCAGTGAATTATACTTGAGGCTAATCTCAGGGAAGTGAAGTCAGGCCCCAGCAAGCACAGCAGAGACAAAGGGATTAAAGAAGAGGTTTGACATTTAGCATGCTTTGAGAAGTACACATACATAAAAATAATATGATGGGATTTCTTCTAGGACTGCAGTTTCCAACTTTCAGGCCATGCCCCGGTACTGGTCAGTGGCCTGTTAGGAACGGGGCTGCACAGCAGGGGAACAGTGGGTGAGCAATCAAAGCGTCATCTGTATTGATAGCCATTCCCCATCACTGTCTGAGCTCCGCCTCCTGTCAGATCAGTGGTGGCATTAGATTCTCATAGGAGCATGAACCCTACTGTAAACTGCACATGCAAGGGATCTAGGTTGTGCACTCCGTAAGAGAATCTAATGCCTGATGACCTGAGATGGAGCTGAGGCAGTGATGCTAGTGCTGGGGAGCAGCTGCAAATATAGATTATCATTAGCAGAGTGGTTTGACTGCACAATAAATGTAGCGCACTTGAATCATCCCCAAACCATCCTTCTACCCCGGTCTGTGGAAAATTGTCTTCCATGAAACTAGTCCTTGGTGCCAAAGGAGTTGGGGACTGCTGTTAGGAAATTTGGCAGATGAAAATCCCGACCACTTGTCATGCCACAGCATGACATATGCTGGTCCTAGATTGATTACTAACATACAAAAAGACAGAATGCTTACGTGTAGTGGTCCCCAAACATTTGCTTACAAATCCCTAAATGGCTTTTATAAAATGACCTAAAATTATGTAGTGCCTCTCGCATTTTTAAGTTCCCAAATAAAATTTTTTTATCACAAATTTAAATAGTTGTAATATATATAATTTCTAGCATATTATAAATATTATTGTTAATTAAACTGTTAAATCATCTTTTAAATATAGCCAATGTAATCTAAATATCATGATTTGATACCATCTTCCATATTAAAATAGATGAATATGTTCTATATTTGGAACTTTTGTCACTCTCTGTATCTTTGAATTAATACTCCTATTCTTATAGAATTTTACCTTAATGTAATCTATTTTAGCCCTGAAAGTCTTCCATTGAATACCCTATAATTTTTCTTTATAGCAAATATATGTACTATATAAATTGAAATTTCATTATTCTAAAATTGTTCTGGGTTGCATTATAATACAATGAACTGAATGGATCAAACATGAATATGTCATATGTGGAATGTAATGTATAGGCATATCTTGGAGGTAACGTGGGTTTGGTTCCAAAACACTGCAATAAAGCAAATATTGCAACAAAGACAGTCATACAATTTTTTTGGTTTCCCACTGCATATAAAAATTATGTTTAAACTATACTGGACTCTATTAAGTATTCAATAGCATTATGTCTAAAAAACAATTACATACCTTAATTTAAAAATATTTTATTACTCAAAAATGTTGATGATCATCTTAGCCTTTAGTGAGTCATAATCTTTTTGCTAGTGGTGGGTCTTGCCTTGATATTGCTGGCTGCTGACTGATCATGGTGGTAATTGCTGAAGGTAGGGGTGGCTATGGCAATTTCTTAAAATAAGATGCAATGAAGTTTGCCACATCAATTGACTCCTCATTTCACACAAGATTTCTTTATAGCACACACAGTTGTTAGATAGCATTTTTACCCACAGAGAGTATCTTTCAAAATTGGAGTCAATTCTCTCTAATCCTTCCACTGCTTTATCAACTAAACTTATGTAATATTATAAATCTTTTGTTATTATTTCAACAATGTTTACAGCATCTTCATCAGGAGTATATTCCATCTTAAGAAATAATTTACTTTGCTCATCCATAAGAAACAACTCCTTGTTCATTCAAATTTTATCATGATATTACAGCAATTCAGTCTCTTCTTCAGGCTCTACTTCTAATTCTAGCTTTCTTGCTATTTCTACCACATTTGCAGTGACTTCAGCCACGGAAATCTGGAATCCCTCAAAGGGGAAGGGTTGGAATCAACTTCTTCCAAATTTCTGTTAATGTTCATATTTTGACCTCTCCCAATGAATCACAAATGTTCTAAAATGGTGAATCCTTTCCAGAAGATTTTCAATTTACTTTGCCCAGATGCATTAGAACAAATCACTGTCTATGGCAGCTATAGTCTTATAAAATGTATTTCTTAATAATAAGACTTGAAAGTTAATATTACTCCTTGATCCATGGGCTTCAGAATGGATGTAGTGTTAAAAGGCATGAAAACAGCATTAATCTTCTTGTATATCTTCATCAGAGCTCTTGGGTGACTAGGTACATTGTCAATGAACAGTAATATTTTGAAAGGAATCTTTATTTCTGAGCAGTAGGTCTCAATAGTGGGCTTAAAATATTTAGTAAACTGTGCTCTAAACAGATTACTGTCATCCAAGCTTTATTGTTTCAATTCTAAAGCATAGACAGAATAGACTTAGTATAATTCTTAAGGTCCCTAAGATTTTCAGAATGGCAAATGAACTTTGGCTTCAACTTAAAGTCACAAGCTACATTAGCCACTAACAAGAGGATCCACTTGTTCTTTGAAGCTTTGAAGCCAGGCATTGACTTCTCTCTAGCTATGAAAGGCCTAGATGGCATCTGCTTTCAATAGAGGGCTGTTTAATCCATACTGAAAATCTGTTGTTTCGTGTAGCCAACTTCATCAATGATCTTAGCTACATCTTCTGAATAACATGCTGCAGCTTCTACGTCAGCACTTGCTGCTTCACTTTGCACTTTTATGTTATGGAGACAGCTCCTTGCCTTAAACCTCAGGAACCAACCTCTGCTAGCTTCTAACTTTTATTCTGCAGCTTCCTTATTTACAGTTTCCTACGGTTTCTCTCAGCCTTCACAGAACAGAAGAGATTTAGGGCCTTGCTCTGAATTTGACTTTGGCTTAAGAGAATGTTGTGGCTGGTTTGATCTTCTATCCAAGCCACTGAAACTTTCTCCTTATCAATAATAAAGCTGTTTTGCTTTCTTATCATTCATGTGTTCAATGGAGTAGCATTTTTAATTTCCTTTAAGAACTTTTCCTTTGCATTCACAATTGGGTAACTGGCACAAGAAGCCTAACTTTTGGCCTATCTTGGCTTTTGACATGCCTTCCTCACTAAGCTTAATCGCTTCTAGCTTTTGATTTATGGTGAGAGACATGCAACTCTTCCTTTCACTTGAACACTTAGAGGCCATTTCAGGGTTGTTAATTGGCTTAATTTCCATGCTGTGTCTCGGGGAATAGGGAGACTCAAAGAGAGGAAGAGATGGGGGAATAGCTCTTCAGTGGAGCAGTGGGAACACACACATTTATTAAGTTTTCCATCTTATGTGGGCACAGTTCATGGCTCCCCCCAAAAATTACAATAGTAACATGAGAGAACACTGATCAAGTATCACCATAACAGATATAATAATAATGAAAAAGTTTGGAATATTACTAGAATTACCAATATGCGAATCATGAAGTGAGTATATGTTGTTGAAAAAATGGCACCAACAGACTTGCTTGACACAGGGTTGTCACAAACCTGCAATTTTTAAAATGCAGTATCTGCTAACTCAATAAAGTGAAGCACAATAAAATAAGATATGCATGTAATTGGATAAAATTTTAAACTTAAAAAAGTTACTAGGACTGTTTTTCTTTATTCTAATTATTTCAGGCATCTATGGATGAATATCTCTTATTACTAGCATAAGACAGAGCTCAACATCAATTTTACTCTACTTTTAATTTCTATAGATATAAGCACGGAGGAATTTTATTCACTTTGTGAAGTAGATGGGAATGGGAATGGAATGTTATAGATATGTCACTCAATCATCTTCTGTCTGTGATAAATGCCAACACTCAGCAGACTGAGTTATAAAACGTTTGTTTAATGATCTGTCAACTGATAAATTGATTAGGTGATTAGGTCCTCCAATTTTTTTTCAAAATCAAAAAGGTGGAAACCACCTGGCTTGCAACAAATTTCTAATCATTAGAGTCATTTGCCTTCTTAACACCAACATCAATATTTTGAAGTGTCCCTTTGACACTCATTAGGTTTTTATACTTTGGAGTCATGAACCAAAGCAACTTTAGGATAGGTCAGAGGGGGCCCTTTCTTTTGTAAAATGTGAGGAAAGTTATTGTGAGGGGAAAATGGGGAAAAAAACCTTAAACACTTCACTTTATTCAGGCATCTTCTCAGGTACTTTATGGAAGCTGAGTATCTGTAAATTTAGTCCCTTAAAACCATCTATGTCTGCATATCTCTCAGAAAGTCTTCCACTGGAATATGTACAATACTTTGAGCACCACTACTTTAGTGCCCTTGCTTATATACTGAGAAATTGTAGCAATTTTGGTCATCTGGGATGTCTTTACTCCTGAGTGATAGCTAAGTGTCTAATTAATGTGACCTGAGGGTCCCCAGAATGTTTTTCTTGATTCTAAATTTCTCTGAAAGCAGTGATTCCTGGAATTCTTACCATTACTCATCTAAATAAAGCCTTTAACTTGTTTAATTGGTAATAACACCAATAATAAATAATACCTAGTGTTTACTAATCATATATTATGTGCCAGACAGATATTGTTTAAAGAATTTTACATGAATTTAATACCACTAACAACACTATGAAGTACATATTATTAGGCCTATTTTACAGATAATAAAACTGAGGCACAGAAAAGTTATATAACTTGTCTATGGATTCACTACTAGGTGGTAGAACTGGGCTTCAAATCTAGGCAGTTTGGCTCCAAAAGTTGGCACTCTTAACCTCTAGGTTAACAAGTTATCACTATTATTCATATCCTAACACAACTAGATTCCTTATCTTGGTTTTCTAAACATATTTTGAGGCCCTGAGAGTAAGGAGTATAAGACACATGAGACCTTTTTGGAGGAAATAGTGGGTAATGCTACAGAACACAAGTGTGAGTGGGGTCCTGCAGCAATGGCTGTGGCCAACAGAAAGCACAAAGACCAAATGCATTACAGTCCTGGAAAAGGATGATCGACGTTCAGAGAAAGGGATGGCCTACTTCAGAGAGAAACAAGGATATGACTTTCTCATGATAGATCTTTGCCTGGCCCCTTTAGGAATTTGGCAGGCAAAGGAGAGATTGGTTCATGTAGTCAGTGATAAATGTTGAGTATCCTGTGCATCTAGGTGTAGGAGGGCCCTAGAGGGAGGCCTGCAATCTCAGTCACTTCATTCACTGGACACATGTTTACTGATTGCATCCTCTGTGGATGGACAGTACCTTGCTAAAGACATGCAGAAGTGATTACGATTATAAGTGCCTTAGATCATAAAGTGTGATAACCATAATATGTAGCTCAGTCAGAAATGTTTCAGCCTTAGTTTTACATTATTTTCACTTTTACTTGCCAATGGCAAATTTAAAGTGAGGCAGAAAATACCTAGATGGATTAGATTATCTAATACTTTGAGAAGAATATTAATAAACACAAACCTTAATGCATGCTTCAAAGGTCAGAAAGTCAGTGCTTGTTAGAACAAGAGATGGAGGGAATTCCCAAGGTCTTGGCAGAAAACACATTTGGCCATCTGGTGTTGCAATTCTGGGGTTTGCAGCTTTATGTTTCATCGTGTATTAAAGCATGGTTATTGTTTAGTGGGAAAGGAAAGAAAAGATAATCAGGATAATTAGCATCCAAACCAGGGAGACTTGAGAGTTGGCATCTGGGATTATATCTGGAAAAAAGCAAGAAGCTTGAAAAGCTGTTCTTGGTTTGGGGATGTTTGCTCCTAAACACCTCTTTCTAAGAGCCAAACATTGTAAGAGGGTTTGTTGGTAAAGAATGGTCAAAGAAAGACCAAGACCTAGAATAAGGCTTAAATTTGAAAGCAAATTCTTCAATCCACCCACAAAATGTGCCCAGAAAGGATGAATTCTTGCCTTTATTGTTAACTACACTGAAAACATTAAAAATCTAGGAAATCCTAAATTGGACATTACTAATTCTCCTCTTGTCATCATATATACTTATGTAGTATCTAGCAGAAGATTTGGGACATCAGTAAAGTGAGAGAATCTTAGTATGGATCTTCTAAATATGAGTCAGCTGGGATACAGCTTGTCAAAACACTAACTCAGTCTTAGTTTGGACACAGTACTAAAATAAAGGGGATAGCTGTAGTGTACAGCTGGGCCACTTGTTTACTGTTGTCTTTACTACTGGAGTTTATGTTTTAAGAGAGACATTGATAAACTAGAGCATGTACAGAGGAAAATAACCAGAATGATTATGGACTTGAAGTCATTAAAAAAAAAAAAACTAAAGACAATAAGAAAGCTTTCCTTGAAAGAGAAAAAGGAAGAAATGATATGACTCTACATTCGAAGGAATGTCATGTGGGAAAGGGAACAGACCCCTTTTGGGTTGATCTATAGGGCAGATGTGTGGTAGAAGCTTTAGTGAGGCAGATTTGAACCCATTATTGGAAAGAATTATAATCACAACTTTCCAAATGTAGAATCAGCTGTCTTATGAGGTAATGGGCTGGAAATGATCAAGGAAGAGCTGTTATTGATGTTATAGGAGTGTGGTTTCCACAGTGGTTGGAAGTTTGAGTTAGGTGATTTATACTCTTTTTCTAGCTCTCAAATTACAGAATCTTTTCTTTGAAACACTTAACTCTGGCACATATTTTTCAAATGAAAATTGCACTTGGAAATTCCCTTTATTTTCCTCTTTCACTTTAAAGATATATCCATCTTGTAAGCCACGCAAATCTACCTGCTTAATGAGTTACATTTATTTATTAGAAAATGCGGCTATAGTTTGCAAGATAGCCTTCTGTGATGACATTATCAGAGGAAGTGGTCTGAATGTGAATTTTTCTTACTACTTTCCAGGCCCAAAAGACTTCACTGTGGGCAAAAGGAAGAGGTTGATGATTTTACTCAAAGAAAAAAAGACATTCATCTGTTGGATGGTTGGAGAAACATTCCTGCACTGAGGAAATGATATGACCAGATAAATTTTAATACCCCTTTGAGCTCCAATATTCTATATTGAAAATATTTTTAGACTTCTTTCTTACTTTTCCCTAAGTAATTCAGATTTTTGCAGCATGATACTACATAATGATTCAGGTTTACCTTACTAGAGTCTTATAAATGATCTATTTATTTTTAAAAAAGAGCTTTGCATATGCCTATCCTTCACACTGCTCTATGCTTCATATGCACTTACTCATTTATTCAGAAAATATTTCTCATCCTATTATATCTGGGAATACAGGAGTGAACAAGGCAAAAAAGGTCCTTGCTGTTGTGGAACTTAGATTCTAAGTGAGGGGAAACATACCAAAACAAAAACAAAAACAAAAACAAAAAACAAAACAACAACAACAACAAAAAGCACAAAGTACTAAACAAACAACACATGGAAAAGTGAATGAGTAGATAAATAGATAATAGATCAATTCATTTAGCTAGTTATAAGTGCTATAAAGAAGGGAGTGTGACAGTGAAAATGCAGGGATTGGCTAATGTAATGTAAACTCGTGTTTCCTGCAGTAGATATTTGACTTGAAACATGAATGACCAAAGGGCGACAAAGTATGTGAAAACAGGCAGCATCCTTCCAGGAAAAGAGAACAGCAAGTGTGAAGGCCCTTCAGTAAGAAGAGACTGACTTGTTGAAGAGCAGCAAGACCATGGTGACCAGAGCCTAGTGAATATGAAAGGAGAAATGTCATGACTGAGGAGGTAGGAACACATGCAGGGACCAGATCACGAAGCCTCTTGTAGGCTATAAATATAAATTTTGATTTTATTTCAAGAACAATTTTGAAGTCATTTAAGGAAGGAAGTGATGGAAAGGAATTTCCTTTTTTGAAAAACTCATGTCTTCTATGTAGCAAGTGGATTGGAAGGAGGGAAGTGAAAGCTAAGAGATGGGTTAGTAGATATGGCTGAACACAGACACATAAAAATAAAAATAAATAAAAAATCAAAATACACTAATGAACATGTTAGGCCAGTTGTTAACAAGATTTATCACAGTACTGAACTCATAGAATAAATAAATATATTTTGATGAATTAAAAGTGTCTGGGACTGAAGCCAAGCTCCTTGTTCCTTCTGTAAATTGTGCTCTTTTTATTTAGCTCTGAGGCGATAAAATTACAAACACTGTGTACACATTCATATTTTGGAAGATGAGAGAGACAGAGTCGTTGTCTGTGGGAGGAGTAATGTTCAAATAGGAACTTGTATATACTCAACACATGATGGTCAACCAAAAGAAAATCCAGGGACGCAGAGGAGATAGAGGAGGTTAGTGGGAAACCCCACAGAAGAGACTCAAGGATTATGGTCCCGTCAGTCCCCTGCTGCTTATGCTGCTGATATTACTGTAGTCGTTTAACCTAAAGGTGGCTTCTGTGTTCTGCCTGCACATCAGCTCCAGATCCTCTGCCCTTCTTCTAAGGCTGTGTGCTATCTGGTTGGCTTTGAGTGTCATAACAGAAGGCATCAATTGCTATCTCATGGACACTCAGAATTAGGGTTCTCAAGCTATAGCATGTATTAGAATCACCCAAAGGACTTGTTAAATCACAGATTGCTGGACTCCATCCCAGAGTTTCTGATTTATCTGGTGGGGTCCAGGAATCTACATTTCTACATATTCCCAGGTGATGGTGGTGTCACAGGTCTGAGAACCGTGCTTTGAGAATCACTGGAGTGAAATGGAGTGACAGGTGAGGAATAGGAGAGAAGATGGTAATGATTAAACACCTGCTTGCAACACTTGTACAATAGTTATATAAAGATAAAACCAAGTCAGTTTGAACTTCTTAAATAGGGAAAATGACAAAAGGAGGAATCGCAGCTAAAAAAATGGAATATTTTTGGAAAGGCAAAAATGGAAAGGCAATTCTATTCTCTGGTTAAAGGTGGCATCAGGTGTAGGAGCTTGGGGTTTCTGGAATAATCCCATGGAATCAAATCTCATGTGACTTTGATTTCTAGATGTTAGGAGAATCTTTTCATTTTTTCCTAGTCTAGTAGTTCTCAACCTTAGCTGTCCATTGGAACCACCTGAGGAATTTTTTTAGGAATATTGATTCTTGTGCCCCATGTCCGGAGATACTGACTTATTAGTTGCGGATGTGGCCTGGGTACCAGGATGTTTAAGTGCTTCCAGGGTCATTGTGCAGCCAGTGCTCTAGCCTCTGCTTATTTTGGTTGCAATGACTAGCTTTCTTTACCCTCAGGCCAATTTTTCAGTCTCCAGTGTGAGGTACAGTGGGTTGAGTGGAAGGGACAAAGGTGGACTTCTCAGGGCTACTGTTAATCATCATCATCAGCCTAAGAGCAGAAAAAACAAAAACAAAAACAGCCAGGAGGAGAAACTCAGGTGAAACTGGACAGCTAGACCAGAAGTGGCTCCCAGACAGTAGCTCTAGAAGGTAAGATATGATATTGGGGGAATTTTTATATTCCAAAGAATTAGAATTTTTTAAAAAAAATCATTAATAAGGTTTTGGTCTAGATGTATGTTGCTTTAAACAGAAAAACAAACTTCAGTTGCATTCAGAGGCCTGGTTTTCAGAACGATTCTTACCTTGTTAGAATAGAGATAGCAAGCCTGGCCTATGCATTTGATTATTGTTTCTCCTCTGACATGACTTTTTTCTGTCACCCATCTGGAGCATTTACATTTTGTTAAAGTGTCCTTGTCAGATTGCAGGCTATCTGGGAGATGGAGGGTAGGGATAAAAGAGGAATTGTAAAGATTGGCAACCCTCGTGGGCTCAGTGTATGGGTACATGCTAGAAGTACAGCAGAACACGGAGGGTGAGTCACAGCCATGCTAAGACATGTTGCCCCAATAACCATCAGAAGGATTTCCTGTTTGCCTCTGAGAGACACAGAATTTTTTTCCCCTGTTATTTGGCCATTTGTGCTGCACATGACTCCATATATGGTGTATCCATTGATCCTTTATCAGAATTCTCTTAGTCTGTTCTTCCAAGTAGAGAAGGAAAGGTGGGTCACCCAGTCTTTAAGTGAGTTTGTGTCTCAATGGATGAGTTTGACACAGGAAGCCTTGCCCCTAAGTACAGAGAATTGCCAGGCCTCCCACGTGGTACCTGGAATGGGGACAACTGCTTTGTGTGCCTCCTGTGGTGCTGGAGCATCCCGATGACCAGTGATCTGGAAGAGGACAGCAGACTTGCAAAGGAGACAAAGTCGATGGCAAATTCAGAGGTCCAGGAAAGGTTACTCTAGACCATAATCATCATCACTGGGTGGACAAGCAAAGAACCACACCAAGTCTTGCTCAATCTCTGGAAGTGGCATTCTTAAACATGGGTGTGCCTCAAGTGTCCCAGGCAAATTCCCTGCTTGAATGCAAGTCCTGCAATCTGAATTTTTGAAAGACTTCCTCTCTCAGTAATTTTGATACACTTTGAAAAACATTGTCTTGGATGACGTTCTCTTCTTGGTTTAGTCACTGAACCTGCTGGAAATTGTAATGTCTATAACGTGGAAATGTAAAGCTAAAATTTACACAAGAAATGACCTGTATGTATAGAAGACAAAGGAGTGAATGGGAAGGAAAGAAGAGGAGAAGAGGAGCACATTGAGATCAATAGAAGAATAATTTTAAATTACATAGATAACGTGAACATTCTGAGAGCCACAGATTACCATGCTGTGAAGCTTCAAATTACATGCATGTCTCTGGCCTACATATATATTCATTGTATGTATTGGTCTATCTTGAAAAAACTAGATGACTTAGACTGCTCAAGATTTTTTAAAATAAGATTCACATATCATAAAAATCACTATTTTAAAATATACAGTGCAATAGTTTTTAGTATGTTCATAAAGTTGTGCAAATATCACTATTTAATTCCAGAATATTTTCATCACCCCCATAAGAAACCCCATACACATTAGCAGTCATTCCCCATTCTTCCCTCCCCATAATCCCTGGCAATCATTAATCTACTTTCTGTCTCTATGGATTTTCCTATTGTGGAAATGTCATGTAAGTAGGAACATATAGTATGTGGCCTTTTGTGACTGGCTTCTTTCTCTTAGCATATTGTTTTCAAGGACTATCCATATTGCAACATGTATTAGTACATCATTCCTTTTTTATGACTAAATCATATTCCATTGTGTAGATATACTATATTTTATTTATCCATTCATCAGTTGATGGACTTGAATTATTTCCACTTTTTGGCTATTAAGAATAATGCTGCTATGAACATTTTTGTACATGTTTTTGAGGGGATGTATGATTTCATTTCTCTTGGGTATATACTAGGAGTAGAATTTCAGGGCCATATATGGTCTCTGTATGTTTGAACTTTTGAGGCACTGAAACACTGTTTTCCAAAGTGGCCACATACTTTTACATTCCACCAGCAATATAGGAGAGCTCTAATTTCTCCACATCCTTGCTGACACTTGTTATTGTCTGTCTTTTTGGTTATAGCCACCTTATTGAGTATAAAGTGGTAGCTAATTGTAGTTTTGATTTGCATTTCCCTAATGACAAATTATGTTGAATTTATTGGCCATTTGTGTGTACCTTCTTTAGAAAAATATCTATTCAAATCTTTTGTTCAGTTTTTTTTTTGGTCTTTTTATTGCTGAGTTGTAAGTGTTCTTTATATATTCTGTATACAGGTCCCTTATCAGATTTATTATTTGAAAATATCTTCTCTCATCCTTTGGGTTGTCTTTTTAACTTCTTGATGGTAGCATTTGCTGCACAGGGGCTGTATTTTTAATTATATTTAAAAAAAAAATTCAGAATGTTATAGGGGTACACATGTTTTGGTTACATAATTTGCTTTTGTACAGTTTGAGTCTAAGTTCTAAGTGTGCCCTTCACCCAGTTAGTGTGCATTGTACCCATTAGGTGTGGATGTACCCATCTCCTTCTCTCACCTCCCATCTACTTGATTTCCCTTGAGTTTTATTTCCATATGTGCAGGTAAGTATTGATTGATTAGTTCCAATTTAGTACTGAGTACATGTGGTGTTGCTTTTTCCATTCTTGTGATATTTCACTAAGAAGAATGATCTCTAGTTCCATCCAGATTGTTACAAAAGATACTACATCACCACTTTTTATGGCTGAATAGTGCTCCCTGGTATGTGTGTATGTGTGTGTATATATATATATATATGTGTGTATATATATATATATACCACATTTTATTAATCCATTCATGTGTTGATGGGAACTTGGGTTGCTTCCACATTTTTGCAATTGTGCATTGTTCTGTATAAACATGTGAGTGCAAGTGTCTTTTTTTCCTTTGGATATATACCTACTAGTAGGATTGCTAGATCAAATGGTAGGTCTACTTTTTAGTTCTTTGAGGGATATCTACACTATTAATAGTTTCCATAGAGGTTGTACTAGTTTGCAGTCCCACCAACAGTGTATAAGTATACCTTTCTCTCTGCATCCTCATCAGTATTTATTGTTTTGGGACTTTTTGATAAAAGCCATTCTCATTGGAGTTAGGTGATATCTCATGGTTTTGATTTGCATTTCCATGCTGATTACAGATATTGAGCATTTTTTCATGTGCTTTTGGCCATTAGTCTATCTTCTTTTGAAATTTGTTCATGTCTTTTGCCTACTTTTTAATGGGGTTGTTTGATGTTTTCTTCCTGATTTGCTTGAGTTCTTTGTAGACTCTGGTTATCATCCTTTATTGGATGTATAGCATGCAAACCAGCAAGAAAAAAAATAAAACAATCCCATTAAAAAGTGTGCACTAGACATGAACAGAAATTTTCAAAAGAAGATAGACTAATGGCCAAGAAACACATAAAAAAAAAGTTCAACATCTCTAATCATCAGGGAAATGCAAATCAAATCCACAGTGAGATACCATCTAACTCCAGTGACAATGGCTTTTATCAAAAAGTCCCAAAACAACAGATTTGCTTGAGTTCTTTGTAGATTCTGGTTATCAGCCCTTTATTGGATATATAGCATGCAAATATGTTCTCCCATTCTGTAGGTTGTCTATTTGCTCTATTGATTGTATTCTTGCCTGTGTAGAAGCCTTTTAATTTGATAGGGTCCCATTTATTTATTTTTGTTGTTGCTGTGATTACTTTTGGGGTCTTCTTCATCAATTCTTTGGCTAGGCTGATATTTATAAGAGTTTTTCCAACATTTTCTTCTAGAATTCTTATACTTTCATGCCTTAGGTTTAAGTCTTTTATACATAGTGAATTAATTTTTGTGAGTGGTGAGAGGTGTGGATCCTGTTTCAGCCTTCTGCATGTGGCTATCCTATTTTCCCGGCACCATTTATTAAATAGGGATTCTTTATCACAGTGTATGTTCTCGTCTGCTTTCTCAAAGATCAGATGGCAATACGAGGATGGATTCATATTTGGATTCTATGTTCAGTTCTATAGATCTATGTATCTGTATTTGTGCCAGTACAATGCTGTTTTGGTTCCTCTGGCTTTGTAGTATAGCTTGAAGTCTAGTGAAGTGATGCCTCCTGATTTGTTGTTATTACATAAAGTTGCATTGGCTATTCGGGGTCTTTTCTGGTTCCATATAAAGCATGGAACTATTTTTTCTAGATCTGTGAAAAATGATGTTAGTATTTTAATGGCGATTGCATTGAATCTGTAAATCACTTTGGGTAGCATTGACATTTTAACAATGTTGATTCTGTAGATCCATGAGCGTTATGTTTTTCTATCTGTTTATATCCTCTGCAATTTCTTTCCTCAGTTTTTCGTACATCTCTCTATAGATGTCTTTCACCTCCTTGGTTAAATATATTCCTAGGTATTTTATTTTCTTAGTTGTTATTGTGAAAGGTATTGCATGTTTGATTTGATTCTCAGCTTGACTGTTGTTGGCTTATATGAATGCTACTGATTTGTGTACATCAATTTTGTAACCTGAGACTTTGCTGAGTTTATCATCAATTCAAGGAGTCTCTTGGTTGATTCTTTGGGGTTTTCTAGACATAAGATCATATCTTCAGCAAGGGGTGATATTTTAACCTCTTCTTTCCCCATTTGGATACCATAGATTTCCTTGTCTTGTCTGATTGCTCTGGCTAGGACTTCCAGCACCACATTGAATAGATGTGGTGATAGTGGGTAACTTTGTCTCGTTCCAGTTCTAAGCAAGAATATTTTCAATTTTTACCCATTCAGTCTGATGTTGCCTGTTGGTTTGTTGTCTATGGCTTTATAATTTTGAGGTATGTCCCATATGTGCCTATTTTATTAAGCATTCTTATAAAATGGTGCTGAATTTTGTTGAATGCTTTCTCTGTGTCTATTGAGAGGATCATATGATCATATGGTCTTTGTTTTTGTTTCTATTTATGTGGTGAATGACATTTATAGATTTGCATATGTTAAACTATCCTTGCATTTCTGGGATGAAGACCATTTGGTCATGGTGAATTATTTTTTCGATGTGCAGTTAAATTTGGTTTGCTAAGATTTTACTGAAAATTTTTGCATCTATATTCATAAAGGATATTGGTCTATAGTTTTATTTTTTATTGTGTCTTTTCCTGGCTTTGGTAGCAAGGTGATATTGGCTTCATAGAATGAGTTGGGGAGGATTCCTTCCTTCTCAATGTTATGAAATCATTTCTTCAGTATAGGTACCAGTTCTTCTTTGTAGGTTTGGTATAATTTGGGTGTGAAACTGTCCGATAGGAAGATTTTTATTGCTATTTCAATTTGTGTGTTTCATGTTGCTCTGTTCTTGAGTTCTATTTCTTCCTGATTGAGCCTTGGAAGGTTGTGCATTTGTAAGAATTTGCCAATTTCCTCCACGTTTTCAAGTTTATGAGCAAAGAGATTTTTATACTACTCAAAGATGATGTTTTGTATTTCTGTGATATTAGTTGTGTTTTCTCCCTTTTCATTTCTCATTGAGCTTATTAAAGTCCTTTCTTTTCTTCTTATGGTTAACCTAGCATGAGGTCTATCAGTTTTGTTTACTTTTTAAAGATCCAACTTTTTGTTTTATTAATTTTCTGCATACTTCTGTTATTCTCAATTTTATTTAGTTCTGCTCTGATCTTCATTATTTCTTTTCTTCTGCTCTGTTTAGGATTGGTTTGGTCTTCCTTTGTCAGTTTCTTCAGACAATTCATTAGATTGTTGATTTGTGATCTTTCTGTCTTTGGATGTGGGCATTTAAGGCTATGAGTTTTCCTGTCAGAACTGTTTTTACTGTATCTCACAGATTTTGATAACTTGTGTCCCCATTATCATTTAGTTTAAAGAATCTTTTGATTTCTATCTGTATCTCCTCCTTGATTCACCTATAATTCAGCAATAAGTTGTTTAGTTTCCATAACTTTGTGTGGAGATGAGTGTTTCTGTTGGAATTGATTTATAATTTTATTCCACCATGATCTTAAAAGGTATATAGTACAATTTCTGTTTTTTAAAAAATTTTGAGACCTGTTTTGTGGCCTTGGGTGTGATCAATTTTAAAAAAGTTCACTGAGCTGATGAGAAGAATGTATATTCAGTATTTGGGGGATAGAATGTTCTGTAAGTGTCTGTTAGGCCCATTTGTTTTAGAGCTCTGGTTAAGTCCAATGTTTCCTTGCTTATTTTCTGTTTGGAGGATCTGTCCAGGTCTGTCAGTGGGGTGTTGAAGTCCATGGCTATTATGGCACTGCTGTTTATAATTTTGTTTAGAACAAGTAAGATTTGCTTTATGTATGTGGGTGCTTCTGTTTTAGGTACATAAATATTTGGGATTGTTAAGTCTTCTTGTTGAATTGTTCCCTTCACCATTATACAGTGATTGTCTTTGTCTTCCTTTTCTTTTATTTGAAGTGTATGCTATCTAATATGAGAATGGCTGCACCAGCTTTCTTTTGGTTTTCATTTGTATGGAATATTGTTTTCCATACCTTACCATTCCCCTCAAGTCTGAATGAGTCCTTGTGGCTTAGATGCATTTCCTGGAGATAGCAGATACTTGGCTTGTATTTTTTTTAAATCCATTCAACCAGCCTATGTCCCTTGGGTGAGGAGTTCAAGCCATTCACATTTATTGAAAGAATTGATATGTGGAATGGATTTCTGTTCATCTTGTTGAGTAGACCCTTATTGTTTTGTTTTACTTTTTGAGCCATTGTGATATCTGGGTTCTGAACTTTAGCTTTTTAGTGATTTTACACTGGTGGGTGTCTATTGTACTGATCAGTATATAATGTAGGTCTGAATACTTCCTGTACGGCAGGTCTGGTCTTCACAAATTCCCAGTCAGTGATTGCTTGCCTGGGAAAGTCTTTATTTCTCCCTCATATAAGAAACTTAGTTTGGCAGGATACAAAATTCTAGGCTGGCCATTAATCTGTTTTAGAAGACTGAGGTTGGGTCCCCAGTCCCTTCTGGCTTGTAACTTTTCAGTTGAGAAGTCTGAAGTTAATCTGATGGGTTTTCTTATGTAGGTTACCTGCTGTTTTCGCCTTACTACTCGTAGGAGTTCCTGTTCCATGTTTGCTTTGGCCAGCCTCATGACTATATGACATGATGATTGCCTTTTCATGATGAATCTCCCAGGATTCCTGTTTGCTTCTTGTACCTGGTTGCCTATATTTCTAGCTAGGCCACAGAAATTTTCCTCAATTATTCCCTCAAATAACTTATCCAACCCTTGTGTATCTTCTTCTCTGTCCTCAGGAATGCCTATGATTCTTATGTTTGGCATCTTAACATGATCCCGCATTTCTTGTAGCCTTTGTTCACTCCCCTTATTTCTCTGTTCTTTCTCTTCAACTGATTTGCTTAGCTCATAGGTATTATCTTCAAGCTCTGAGAGTCTTCTGCATGATCTAACCTATTCGCAAGGCTTTCAACTGTGTTTTGTAATTTCTTGAAGGAATTTTTCATTTTCAAAATTTCTGTTTGTTTTTTCTCTAATATATCAATTGCTTTAGAGAATTTTTCACTTATTTCCTGCATTGTGTTTGTGGCATCTTTGTGTTAGGTTTCTATTTTCTCCTGTATTTCGTTGAGCTTTCTTATAATCCATATTATTTACAATCCATTTTTCTTACAATCCAATTCTTCATCTTTCAGTTTTTCCATTTCATTTAGGTTGGTATCCATCAGTGAGGAGTTATTGATTTCTTTTTGGGGTGTCCTTTCACTCTAATTTTTTGTGTTTCTGCAGTTCTTTTGCTGATTCTTTCTCGTCTGGCCTCTTCGTCAAGGGCTGGGATGGGGGAGGTGTATGGCTGGCTTATAGCCCTTTCTCTAAATCCCCAGATATTGATTCCTGTCCATGCCGGGGAGAAAAGTGCTGGTCCTGAATTGCCTTTGGGGTGTTTTAGCAGATTTGATGAACCTCTCAAGTTACCTCTGACTTGATGTTTTCACCTCTTAACTATGGAGTGTAGTGAGTTTGTTTCCCCATATTAATCTCTGAGCTGGTGGATTGTACCTGTGGGTATGAATCTGCCACTCCATAATTGTTTGAATTGGAAGGTACTATGTTTATCTATGGGTTTTTTTCTCACTGTGGTTGATTGTATTTTATGTGGAGCAACCAGCTGCTGAGGTAATCTTTTGTGCCCGGGGTAGGCTCTGGTGCCATGGGGGGGGGGTTGTGCACAAATGCCCTAAGCTTTAGGAGGGGTCCTATAAATCCCTGGGGGTTGCTTTGTCCCTACTCCCCCTGAGATGGAGGGAGGAGCATGATAGGTTGTGGCTGGAATACAAAAGCCTAAGTGAGGGGTGTTTGCTAAGCCCCAGTGGGGCTCAGTGGTTGCTTATCTGGCTGCTAGTGGGAGCCATAGATATGGAATTCAGGGCAATCTCTCCAAGCCCTAGAGCTGCTCCATAGGGGAGGGGCCTAATCATGTGATTGCTAAAGCCCCTAGCCAGGCTTTTTCCATCCCTGTCCACTAATGCAGTTTCTCTGTGGGATGGGGTATGCACCCTCCCTATTTGTTCCCAGGAACTCCACAGCACTCTCCCCTCTGATCAGTCCATGTTTTTTACCTCTTTTACCATGTTTTTTACCCAAGGCTGGCTCTTGAGCTACCCCACAGTTCATGTGACTGACTCACTAGTGTGTGTCTTTGTGTGATGCTGGCAGGTAAGAGGATCTTCAATTTTGCACCCTTTTTTTTACCACTAGACCCCAAGGTGAGGGTGGAAGGCCTCTCATCCACAGAGATTTCCACCAGGGGTATGCTCCTGCTGGTGGAGTCTTGGTGGCTTAGGGGTCTCTTGGATCAAGTTGCACCCCCCCAATAAAGTGAGTGGTGGGAAGGGCCACTGCTCAGGTTCAGCATGAAGTGCCCAAGGCATTTGGTTGTCATGGGAACCAGGGGGCTATACTAATTCAGTCCCAGTACTGCAGCCATCTCCAGTGTGGCAAATCTCCAGTAGGGGGTGGAGGATAGGGTATGCTCGCAGCCCCCTGCTCCTTTGTGCTCCTCCACACCCTCCCACTGGGTATGGCTGTGACACATCTGAGCCTGAAACTGTGACCTCTTCCCTACATCTCCCCACCCAACTCTCCTGACCAGGGTACACCAGGTTTGGCCCACCTGTCTGAGTCACCAGTGGGTGAACATGCCAAATGTCTGTGGGCAGGATGATTGCAAACTGCTTTGTCCCACCAGCTTGGTCAGGAATGTGTCCCCGGTGCTGAAAAGCAGGCTTCTCAGCACAAAACACCTTAATCACTATGGTAGGGGAGGGGTGTGGGGAAAAAAGGCCATGCGGAGTGGCAGGCCCACGAGGAAGTCAGCTGCTCCTCCCCGTGGAGCCAAGTCCCTCAGATAAGGGTCACCACAGAGGATAAGAAAATTGATAGGAAATAGAGAGAATAAAAGAATACACAGAGACTAAGGTATAGTTTATAGTTTTATATAAAAAGATCAGAATAATCACAGTGGGGTACTTAGGCAACTAGATCATATCTCTGTGAATGATCTAGCAATATGGTTAGATTCACATAGGTTTTTATAATCACAGATCTCAATTACTAGTTGTCAGGGCAACACATTTGCATATCAGGGAATGCAGTTGCTAGGGGATCAGGATTGCACAGGTAGTGGGTTAGGGTCAAAAGTCCTTTCAAAGGGCTACTAACAAGTCTTTATCTATCTAGGTGAACAAACAGGTACAAAGTCTTTCAAGGGCTAACTTCTAAGTTCTAAGAGATAGTCATCAAATAACAGAAGTATAACAAAAGAGGCATAGTGACTCTATATTTCTTTGATTTAGTTATTGTGAACTTAAAGGTAAATAGATAGTCAGTTAGGAGTGAACAGGAAGCCTGAATTTCTACAAACAGGTTGTTTATAACATCAGAGGCATGTCTCAGAGCAAAGTGCACTCATTGTCTCCAGCTCCCATCTTGTAGACTAGATACTTACTGTGCCTTGCCTTTCAAGGCACCA
>CAUYRT010030903.1:0-38516 GCA_963574885.1 Lepilemur ruficaudatus
AGAAGAAATTGAAGAAAACAACAATCATTTTAGAAATTAAGACTAAATTACAAGGTGCCCATGGAAGGATGGAGGTGAATGAAAATTCAATAAGGGGCATTGAGGAAAGGGTTGAAAACAAAAATAAAGGATCAAAAAAAAAGATGTTTGATATAGAAGATAGTCAAAAAGATCCAACATACATGTGATTGTAATCCTCAAGAGAAAAGCAGAACAAAGGAACAAAGATAACATTTGAAATTATAAAACTATAAACTTACCAGAAATAACATACATAATGAGTGCGATGCGCACTGTTGTCTAGGGGATGGTCACACTTGAAGCTCTGACTCAAGGGCGGAGGAGGGGCAAGGGCAATATATGTAACCTTAACATTTGTACCCCCATAATATGCTGGGAACCATGCAAAGACCTTCACCACACTGTACCACTGACAGAAATGCGTATAAGACTTTATGAATGGTTACTACTCAAGACTCTCTATAAATTGACAGGAATATATTTTTCCAGCCTCACTTTGTAAAATTATAGAATTGCTCCAGAGACTCCACTCACAACTGACCACCTTTTTCCCCTAAAGACATTCCAATTCCAAGCCACAGAAAAGCCAAATGCAGTGGAGTATCTGGACCCACCAAGGAGCTCTAGAAACTAAGGCACTTCTGCAGTTTTTGTAAATAAAGTATCACTGGAACACAGCTGCACTCATTCCTTTGCAGATCATCCATGGCTGTGTTTACACTAACTAAAGTGGCAGAGTTGAATAACTGTGAAAAAGTCCCCAAAGCCTAAATGTTTATGATCTTGCCCCTTACAGCAAAAGTTTGCAGATTTCTGGATCTAGAGATTTAACAGGATTACTACTATTGCTGTTTTGAGAACCAACAGTGCGAACCAATCCACACAGGGTAGAAGGAAGGAGACTCCTTAGGAAGCTAATGCAGTAATTTCTAGGCCAGGGAGTAGAGCAGCTCACACCAGGGTGGAAGCAGTGGAGATGGTGAAAAGCAGGTGGATAATCAAGGTAGAACCATCAGAACCAGCTGAGAGATTAAATACAGGTTGTGAGAGAAAAAAGCAGCACGAAGGATAACATCTAGTTTCTAGCCTAAGCAACCAGAAAGCTATAGTTGCTACTTTCAACTTGGAGTAGACCACGTTTTTGAAGGAAGATCAGATCTGTGACTCAGAAGCATAATTCACATCAGTAGTTCCCCTGCACAAAGGCCTCCAATGACTTTCCATTTGAACCAGAGAAGCCCAAACCCTAACAATGGTCTGCACAGGCCACATAATCAGACCCTGCTTTTACCTTTCTGACCTCATCCAACTCAAAACATTCACTCCACTCCAGCCTCAATGGACTTCTTGTTCTTCCCACGCACACCAAGCCAGCTCCTGCTTGAGTTCTCCACATCTGTATCTCCACTGTATGAGATGCTTTCCTCCCAAGATATCAACAGCGCTCATTCTATCACCTTTGCTCAAATATAACTGTTCCAGGACTCCCTATCTAAATTCCAACAGTCACTGGCCCATTCCTCACACGTTCTTTCCTTCCCCATCTCTGCTCAAATTTATCACCAATGTATTTATCACCTTTTAACATAACTTTCTTGTTTTATTCATCCAGCCACCATCCTAGAATGGAAGCTCCAAGAGAGCAAGAATTTCTGTCTTTTTGACCCCGCAGTTATCGCACCACCTAAAAGGTAGCAGATGACCAATAAACATTTGCTGAGTGAGTGAACTGGTTCAAAGAATAAATACAATTTATTAAAGATTTGAGCAAATTCCACTCATGTTTCTGTATTTTTTTAAGGAGGGGTGCACACTGTAGACACCTACACAACACAGTTCAATAAAGACAATGATTTTTACTATCAGTCCTCCTTCTACCCAGAGTGGCAGGACATTTCCTCCCTCCCCTGCTTCCAATACTTAAAATGTTTGGAATCAGTCCATTGCGATAATACTCTTAAAATAAAAACTAAGCTTCTCCGCGTGGCCTACCTAGCCTGCACTCCCTTCTAGTCTCATCTTACTCACCGTCTTCCCTCTGCACTACACTCAAGCCAACCACACCGTGTTCTGCTCAAAGACAGCCTTCTTCTCACCACAGGAAACTTCCCACTTTTTAATTCCTCTCTGAATGTCACCACCTCAAAAACACCCTACCTGACCACCCCAGCCAAGAGACAAGACCACTATCCCAACATCCTACTTCATTTTCTTCCTAACAATTAAAATCTTCTAAAGTCTTATTTGCACACACCCATCTTACTTATGAGAGCAGAGCTCACCTATTTTGTTCACCACAATGTCTACAGTGCCTAGAACACTACATGAGGTAGCTGTGGCGATGGTGAGTTCCCTGAGTTCCATTTTCTCGCTGAAGACAGTGACAGTAAGGAGTTAAATGAGAATCCCCACATCAAACAGCTAGGAGAGTCACTGGAAACGCGGGGGACTATTTCCCAAATAACATCCCATAAGACCCGCAGCCAGCCTCTAGCAACTCTCCTTCTGTCACTGTAAAGAACAACGCATGCTGCTGTTAGAAGCTTCCAGTCTCTACCTGCCTTTGATTGATTAGTTTAATCAAACAACTGACATGTGACTTGACTTAACCAATTACCTGACTTACTATACTTAAAAACTTAGCCTCGGGACAGCTCATCAGATAGGAGCTGAAACGGTTCCCCGAAGCCTTGGAGTCTAAGGACCCAGACATGTCACGTAAGAGTCTGCCTCCAAGCAACAAATACTTAAGATGGGCCAGACGACCAAAGCCGTATCCTCGGAACGGTGACCACCCTCGGCATTTCACCTACCACTTACTAACCGAAAAGTCCGCCCTGCGCTGGACACGGAAAGAGGGGGCCCTGCAGAACTCCCTCCCTCCGCCCCCCGCCACCATCGCACGCCAGTAAAGGGACTGCGGGTTGCAGGCCTAGATAAAGCAAAGGGATCCGTCCCCAAAACAAGACAGGAGAAAAGGGAGCGAGAAGGGGGCGGCCGGGCGCTGCTGCCGGGAAGTGGGAGCGGCGCGCTAAGCCGCGGCCCGCCGGACCCCACACGCTCGGCCGGCCGGGCCCAGTCGCCCCCGGCGCCCGCGACCCCCGGGAGACGCCACACCTGCTGCAGGGAGGCACAGCCCTGACACCGCGAGAGGTCCGCTGCCGTCCCGGGCGCCGCCGGGTGCGTCTCGCCCGGCATCATGGTGCCGCCGCCGGGCCCGGTGGGCACGCGCGCCTCAGGGACCCGCGGCTTCGGCCCCGTCCTCTCTCTGCTGGTGCTGCCGGGGCCGCCGCCTGCCAGGCCGCTTCCCGCCGGGTCCGGGCGGGTCCATCCGTGCACAGAGGTCCCCGTGGAGCTGGCGAAAGGCCCCGCGAGCCAGAGCTGCCTCGGGCACTGAAGAGAAGGCTGCCCGGCGCGGCCCCCGAGCGCGACGCGCTTCAGCCAGGACCCCGCCCCGCCCTGCCTCGCCCCGCCCCTCGCCGCGGCGCGGGGCTGCCGGAGGCGCCGCCTGAACGAAATAGGCGCTGGAGCAGCGGCGGAGGCGCCGTCCGTGAAGGAAAAGCCCCGGGGAAAAGGGGCATCGGAAGTGTAGTCTTCCTCCTGCCAGGAGCCGGTCCTTTATTGCCAGCTTGCTGGACGACAGGCTTTCCACAGCCACCAAAACGCTGCAGGTATGGGGGGGGGCGCAGGTGACCCGCTGATGACGTCATCTCTGGGCGCCTGCTGCAGTGGAAGGACCCCGCGTCCGGGACGGGAAGGTGCGCGGTTCATAACCAGGGGCAGAGGTGTCGTCCCGGAGCCCGCCCGGGGTCCGGCAGCGGGAGAAGGAGGAGCTGCGGTTGCCGGTGCGCCGCGCGGCGGGCCGAGGTCGAGCCTGTTCTCGGGCGGCGGCCCCCGAAGGCCGAGCGGCGGGTCCCCAGGCCCCAGCCGTGCGCGCCGCCACTCACCAGGGCCCGAGCGCTGCGCCGGGCCGGATCCTTGGCTGCCCCGCACACCCGCTTGGTGATGACCCGGCCGCTCACGACGGGTCCTGCGTGGATGCCTCTTGGGAGTCAGCGAACAAGGGGAAGAAAGAAAAGCATCCTCGCCCCGACCGCAGTGTTTCTCGTCTCCAATCGCCTTATTCACCGTCGCCAGAACCATCTTTTTCATAATCACAGCCGGTTGCCCTCAGCACCTGGCTAGGAAGCCTCTGGTGGCTTCCCGTCGTCTGGTTTATAAAGTCCACATTTCTTAGCGTTCAACGCGAGCATTCCATGTGATAAGTTAATGTCCAGGCCTTACCAGCCTCTTCCTAACTCCTGAGTATGGAAACTGCAACTGAAAGCCCTTCCCCAAAAAAGCAATTTGTATTTTCCCCTGGGGCTTCTTCTGATTTCACACCCGTACCCTTGCTTACGCTTTCTGGCTACCATCTGTGCACTGGAGGAACCAGATACCCACCCGCAGCTAGATTTCTGACAGATTTTCTGCCGTTGACACCCACGCAAGACAGCCCTGTACCTAACTGAGGACATGCCCTGGGTAGGGCACATCCACGTGGAAGTTTGGGCTCTCCTCGGAGACAAGTGGGCAAAAAACAAGAGTGGGGCTAAAAGAGAAAGGCAAAGTGAGCAGATGCCCGAGAGACAGCAGCTACGTGTGGCCTGTCCTGAAAGTATCCAGCCATGTAATTTGAAAAATAGACACATTTATTGAAGAAGATGCAATAAACATTGTACACAGGACAATGACGCCTCATTCCTCTTTGAAGTAGGCACCTTGGGACCTCACAGTTCTCCCAGCATCTCTTAACCTAATCGGTACATGTTCAGCATTCTCAGGTGTTCTGCTTGTTGCAGGCCTTCCAGAACATGGATCCCTTTCAACCCGTTCCTGACCATCTTTGAAGCATTCATGCCACAATTTTATTTGCACTGCACTCATTGCATTGTCCCCGACAGCCTTCTGAATCATCCAGATAGTTTCAGTGGAGGAATGTTCAAGTTTAGAGCAAAATTTGATGCAAAATCGTTGCTCAACTCACTCAGTCATTTTGAATGCTGTGGCCACACAGTACATATGCTAACCCCACAGCATCCAGTGCCCCACTGACTAGTACGGTGAAGCCATCATTGTTCATACGTGTGTATTACAGTCCACTCGCCTTAGCTGCCAGGTTATATCAATGTTGCCCAAACCCTTCTCATTATATTAACAGTGGCTGAATAATTTCAGGACAGCCTTATATCCTTTGGAAGACAGACCATGTGACCTGTTAGAGAAAGGGAGAGACCTGTTTGTATCTTGATGACTTTCCAGTTCCAGGTTCAGATCTCAGGCAAATTTAACTTCACAATAACTTCCCTTTTATTTAAGGTTGCTTAAATGAATGTTTTTTAGAAGTATCTTAGTGGAGGGAGGCACCAGTTTTCTCTCCCTCTACATTATCCAACCATAGCCACAAAACACAAAACACCGCTGAGGGAGCTTGGAATTTTCACTGCTGCCTCCTTTCCTGTCCACGCTTACCACTGTTTTCCCTTCACCCGGAAGGCCCTTCCTTTGAGCTCTACATCCTACCTGCCATTTTAGGTTCCATGTTTGCTTCTGCAACCCTAAGTAACACCTACCTCCTTTTCTGCCCCTTAACACTGAGTAATTTTTAATAACACCACACTGAGATTTGGATGACAGTGATTGTTATGTCTTAGAGATGAGTCTTCCTTTTAAACACTGCAAAGTGCTGCACATAGTAGGTGCTAAGTGAATGCCAGCGTGATCAAATGTGCTGCAACTCATTGAGGGTAAGAAAGAGTAAGTATTTGCCTTCAAAAATTAAAGTGCATTTCTTCTACCTTTCTCAAAGCCAGCTCTCAAGATATTAAAAGAAAACAAGTCTTGTTTGGGTAATGCATGGGTAGGCAAACTTTCTGTAAAGGGCTCCATCTTAAATATTTTAGGCCACCTATTTGTCATTTTTTGGGGTTTATTAAAGAACCTTTTTTTTTTTAGAGACAGAGTCTCACTGTGTTGCCCAGGCTAGAGTGAGTGCCGTGGTGTCAGCTTAGCTCACAGCAACCTCAAACTCCTGGGCTCAAGCAATCCTCCTGCCTCAGCCTCCCGAGTAGCTGGGACTACAGGCATGAGCCACCATGCCCGGCTAATTTTTTCTATATATTTTTAGTTGTCCAATTAATTTCTTTCTATTTATAGTAGAGACGGGGTCTCGCTCTTGCTCAGGCTGGTTTCGAACTCCTGATCTTGAGCGATCTGCCCGCCTCGGCCTCCCAGAGTGCTAGGATTACAGGCGTGAGCCACTGCGCCCGGCTAAAGAACCTTTTAAAAATGTAAAAATCATTCCTAGTATGCAGGCTGTACAGAAATGTGTGATTATAGATCATAATGGAAATTGATGCTTGCCAGTAAGTGAAGAATGCTTAAAATTACATTTTTCCTCTTTCTTACATGATAGACCACACCTATTCTGTCACTGTGAGGGAAACAGACAAGTAAATGTCTAGACAGCAAAAAGTGATGAACTGTGGCTTTGGAACTGCACTTCTGTCTTTAAATTCTCAAGCAAGTGACCTGTTTGTGCTGGCATTTCCTGACAGAGGACTAAGTATAATTGAAGTAAAAAGTGACAAAGACAGTCCCGAGTCCGTAGGATTCACTATGCAGGGAGTACTTGTTAATAATTTATTGATGGTGTTATCTATTTTGGAAAATAGGTAGACCTATCTTCAGCCTACTCACAGGAAGAAAAGAGGGGTTTTTTTTAAAGAACTTTTCTTGTCAAACTTCGAGAAAAACCTGTTTTTCTGCTTGAGCGCCCTATGGCTGGGAGGAATGTCTGCATTCCAGCCTCTGGGCTTGGGATTCCCTGCTCTTTTTGAGTCTAGTCAGCTGTTCACATGATCCAACCAAAAAAAGTCTCAGTTCTTGCCCAAACCCTCATTACCTTCCAGATACTTGGTAAGGTCTTAAAACTAAAGCTTTGAAATGCAATGTACTTCAGAGGTAACTAACGATTTAATTTATTAACATATGCTTCCATGGAAATGGCTAATAGATTTGGTCTGTAATCCAAGGAGAACTCAAAATGGAAAGCTATTTGTTCTTGTATGTTGCTTTACGAAAAGAGTTATTCCTACATTTGAAGCATTTACCCACAAGAAAAATGAATTATATATTCTTTCTTTTAAAAACCCAAGAGATAAATTCCGTGGGGTAGTTTGTGACTCTAACAGTCCATAATTCAGTGATATTGTCGATTAAGTTACTATGTATTCATTTCCGGGCCTGTAATGTAATGCTACCATATGCCCACAAGATGTCTGTCTTTCCCTGTTTCCAACTGAAGTTAGGACATAGCAAACCCTTCTTAGAGGAGGAAGAAGCCCATCCTCTAGGACAGCCGAATGCATCTTGCAGGAACCGCCCGCCTGCCGTCCATGTCCACCGTGCTCCAGTTCTTCTGAATACTCTAGGGTGTGGTGGTGGTGTTTGTCCCCAGGGATCCGCGGTTTGCTCGCAGCCTGGGCTCTTAGCCTCAAAGTGATGTGAAGCCAGAGGGTAAACACTGCTTCTTCCTAGACCATTGATTTTACTCAGAAACCAGACCAAAAAAACCACATTTTTGTTTTGAAGCAATCATAGTTTAGAATAGAATGCAAAGCTGACATGATTGTCAAAGCAAAATTTTAAAGGACTTTCACATTGCAGTAGCCCTCTGCAAGGGAGGATAGGGCCACCCTGCCTTACAGGGTGTTTTGTGAACACCTGGCAACTGTAACAGCTTGTCACATGAGAAGCTTCCTGTGGCCTCCAGGACTGAAGGACAAAGAAGGCAGGTGTTCAGAGGTGACAGGTGCTGAGATGGAGGAGGGTCAAAGAGGGGATTCTCTGCAGGGGAGCCAGCGAGGGCATGTCCCACCTAGTCCAGGAAGAGGTCGGAGAGGGAAGGGATTGTTTCCCCTTCACCTGAGGCCAGTGAGGGGCCACCGAGTGGCGCGCTCTGAGGGAACCAGGGGGCGGCTACGGGAGATCAGTGAGAGGTGGCTGAGGCTCAGCCACACTCGCACCAGCACCAGCCATAGGACAAAGGGCTCTGGGGTTCTGTGTACTAGATACCATACATCTCAGTGAGAGCTGCCCATGGACCCGAGGACAGCCAAGAGGGAGAAAAGAAGGCCAGCAGGTGTTCTGCTGGACGCCCAGGGCCCAGGCAGGCTGGAAGTGAGTAGCCAGAAATAAAACTTTGCTCCTCCATCCGCCATCCAAAGAACTGCAGCCGCCTTGACTTTCTCCTGTGTCCAGAAGGCAGCAGCGGCAGACAACGTCAGCTGCTCACCAAAACCTGCTTCTGTTTTTTCTAGACATACAAGAGTTTCCCAGCCCTCTTGCACCTGACGTGTGATTAGATTCTACTAGTTGAATGTCAGCAGAAGGAGCCTGGCCCATGCTCTTCGTCACTTCCTGCTAACTGGAAGAGAGATGAATCCCAGGGCCCTGAGCTGGCAGCCAAGCTACAGTCTCCCAATTCCATGCCTTCCCTTTGATACTCTGCCCGGTGGTGCTGGGACTCGGTAGCCAAATCACTGCTTCACCTGCTGGAGCCAGCTTAGCTGTGTCGAGGGATGCCCACAAAGCGACCAGGAGACGAGAGGCCTGTGCCTCGCATTGTGTCCTGTTTGGCCCCCAGTCCTGCCACCCTGTCCTTGCTGTTGCACCCTGGCAGTGGCCGTTCATCCATGTAGCAGCACCTGAGTCCGCATGTGCAGCCCCAGCCTCATGTCATCCCCTTTGGGAAAGCAGCAAATGCTGGCTTCCCAGCCCCACCGGGCCCTGCCTCTGCGAGCAGAGACCCGGCACCAGCCTGGCAGGGCCCCTCCACAGGCATCTGAGTTTGAGCTCTAGGCGGTGCCTCCTCTGAGATTCCGAGCTTTGCTCAGTCCTTCCTCTTTCCCTGGTTCCCTCCAGCCCGAAGGGTGGCAGCTGCTTCTCACCGCAACTCCCTCTGTGGTATCTCTGTACTCTTTTTTTGCCTTAAAACATCCATGTGGCTGGGCACCGTGGCTCGTGCCTGTAATCCCAGCACTTTGGGAGTCTGAGGCAGGAGGATCATTTGAGGTCAGGAGTTCAAGACCAGCCTGGGCAATATAGCAAGACCCCCATCTCTACAAAAAATAGAAAAATTAGGCATGGTGGGCACATCTGTAGTCCAAGCTACTTGGGAGGCTGAGGCAGGGGAACTGCTTAAGCCCAAGAGTTCCAGGCTGCAGTGAGCTATGATCATGCCACTGCCCTTAAGCCTGGGTGACAGAAGAAGACTCTGTCAAAAATAAAAACAAAAAAACACCAGCGTGATTTTGGTCTCCTGGCTGACCCCAGACTGAGTGCTCTGTCGAAAATGGTGGGCCGTCCCTTAGGAGACCCCCACGGGGCTGCAGGAGGAAGCTTCCTCCACAACCTGTTCTCCGACCTCGGACCATGATTCAAGCCCTTCAGGATCCCAAGTCACAACTGAATGAGCCATGACAGACTCTACCTTTTCCTCCGAGTCCCTTCCCCCAGCCCAAACTGGGAGGGATCACAAACTAGCCGATAAATCAGGGAAGCGCTGAAGCAAAGGGAAAGCCCACCATGCCCTGCTTCCCCCCAGCCCCGCTGCTCTTGCTGGAGTCTAAGAACGGACACTGCTGGAGGCAGAAGAATCTTCAAGCTGAAGACAGGAGACAATCGACCAGCAAATTGCACTGGACTCTGTGTCGTCTAGGAGTGATTGCTAAGCAGGGTGCATGCTCAAGATTTCATCTAGGGTGAGAGAGAGCCCAGAGAACAAATCCCACTGAAGATGGTGATTTACAAATCCATAATGGGTGAAGTGGCTTTGTGACCACCCCATGCCTGGGGCTGCCCTCCCCGAGCTGCGGTGCTAGGCATGTGTGTGCATCACGCCCCCTCCTCCTCCCTGTGGCGCACAGCTGGTGGACACATATGCCGAGGTGTGTGCCCAGACCCCAGCGCTCATCCTTCACAGTGCTCCGCTCCTGCCAGCAATCGGGCTTGCCACGCAGGTGACACCCTTGCACTAAGATCCCAGGAACTAAGTCTGACCAGTTCTCCACGGTCCATTCAAGCCCAGTCTTGGGGAAATCTCCTTGGTATTGCTTTACATGTCTAACTTTCTTGTTTTCCTTTGATGTCATTCTCAGTCCTCCTCTCTTGGTCCTCACACCTCCCCACAGCTAAGTCCTGTGGGTGCTCTCCATGATGTCCTTCTGTCTCTTCCTCCTTGGCCGTCACTGTCACTGTCATCCCAGGCAGTGGGCTCCCCCGGGTCATGCAAGGAGCATCTCTGTACAGCACACTCTCTGCACGTGTCCCCTGCTCTCCCCTGGCCCAAGGCCCAGGTCAACCCCCATCGCCAGCAAACATGCAGCCCCACCGGTCCTCATCATCTGTGACGTCCTCTGCCACCCCTGTGCCCTGACATCTGTCCCATACATTAAAACTAAGGGATGCCTTCAGACACAAGTCAGATCAGAATCCTCTTTGTACCAAGAAAAAGTAAGATCTCAACCTTGGAAGACCTGTTGCCTCTCTGTTCTCACGCCTACCCGCAGTCCTTGGAAGGCCTCTCCTCGGGGTCTCTGCAGGGCTCTTTCTTCACTCAGACTCCTCTTCTTCCCGAGATCTGGTGGCCTCTCTCGCTCGCTCATGTCATTCCCATCTCTGCCCCGGTGCCGCCTGGCCAGAGGGCCTGCCTGATAAGCGGATCCGAAGCAGCCATTCTCATCAACCTCTGTCCCGCTGCCTGTTCCTGTCTTCCTCGCCCCTGTCGCCACCTGGCGGTGTCTGTGAGTCTGACTGCCCCCTCCCCGAGAATGGATGTCGGGGTGGGGGTGGGGGGCACTTTCTGTTCCTGCCGTGTATCCGGCACCCAGATCGTGCCTCACATGTGGGGGCAACTCAAGAAATGGTGGGTGAGAGAATTGATGAGCCGAACAAATGAGTGACTATTTATCCAGCTGTTGTCCAGATGAAAGTGTAACCCAGGGAGATCAAAACCCAAGAGCTCCAGTGATCGTGCTCCTTGGTCTTTACCCAGATGGGTTGAAAACTTATGTGGCCCAAATCCTGCAGGTGCGTGTTTCAGCAGCTTTACTCGGAATTGCCAAAACTTGAAAGGAGCAAGACGTCCTTCAGTAGGTGAGAGGATAAATCAACAGTGGTGCACACAGACCATGGAATATTATTCGATTCTAAAAAGAAAAGGTTCTCTACCACTGTAGGATGACTGTAGTTAACAATAACATATTACATAGTTTCAAATAGCTAGAAGGGGGGTATCGACTGCTCCCAACACAAAGAAATGGTAAATGTCTGAGATGATGAATATGCTGATTACCCTGATCTGATCCCTACACATTTGTGTGTATCTGACATCACTATGTACCCCATGAATACGTACAATTATTATTTGTTAATTTAAAGAAGAGAGAAATGAGCTATCGAGCCATGAAAAATCATGGAGGAATTTTAAATGCATATTACTAAGTGAAAAAGCCAATCTGGAAAAGATGCGTACTGTGTGATTCCAACTATATGACCTTCTGGAAAACGTAAAGGAGACGTAAAGAGATCAGGGGTTGCCAGGGGTTCGGGGGAGGGAGGCAGAGCACAGGGGATTAGGGCAGTGAGACGACTCTGTATGGTGGACACATGTCATCGTACACATTTGTCAAAACGTCTGTAATGTGCGACACCTAGTGAACCCTGATGTAAGGTATGGGCTTTGGTGACAGTGCTGTGTCAGCGTAAGTTGATCAGTTATCACAGTGCAGCACTGTGGTGTGGGGTGTTGATGGCAGGGAGGCTGTCCCTGTGTGGGGGCACAGGAGGTATGAGAATTCTCTGTACTTCCTGCATGATTTTGCTGTGAACATAAACTGCTCTAAAAACTAAAGCCTATTTGGAAAAAACAAAAATAGCAACAAAAACCGAGGGCAAACTGTTGCAGGCAGTGGAAGTAATACCAGAAAGTCTCCAAGTCGGGAGAAAATCTGCCATGCTAAAACAGCAGAAACCAGCCCAGGGTCCCCGGACCGCAGTGAACAAGGAGATACTTGGCATTGACTAGTTGAGGAGAGGCGGTGGGCACAGGCCAGATATATAGGGCCTTGTATGCCAGGGTAGAAGTGTTTCAGATCTTTGAAGAGTTTTAACAAGCAGAGTGGCGTTACCTGACTTACGCTGAAAACATCTCCCACTGTGCTGTAGGGAAACAGACTGTGGGAGGCAGTGCAGGAAGCTGAGGGACCAGCCGCCCACAGGGTTATGACCTAGGCACAGGGAGTGGAAGAGTTCATGGCTAGAGTTCTGAGTGTGAGTTAGCGCCTGCCAATTAGATGCGCTCACAAAAGTCTGGGGAGAAAGAAGAAGGAAACTCGAGTTTCTGCTGCGTTGACTGTGTCTGCGAGCTCTGCGCCCCACAGCGGTCCAGGATACGGTTACTAGTTTTTAGGCCGAGCTCTTTAGGTCAACGTGATGGCTGGAACGTCTTTGTCCAGCTAGGAAAGGGCGCTGAAGACACCAGCTATGTCACCCTCCTGACTGCCCGCCTTCGCCACTTGGCAGAGGCAGCAGCTTCGGGATGCTCCCGACTGCGGGTTTCTGGTGTTCTTTCTGGAGCTACTTTTCCAACCCAGAGTCTGGCAATTCTGTAGACGTGCCATTTTAAATCCTTTTTTACTTAAAATGGTTATTGGAGAATTTTTTTAATTGATTAATTAAATTTTAATTGAAAAATGATAAGGGTATATATTTATGCAGTACCATGCCGTTTAGCTAGAAGGCTCTGTGCTTCATGCCTGCTTCCATGTAATACCTGCTTCCTCAGCTCTGCCCCAAGTGTGCTCATAGTTACAAATATGGCTGAGAATGCGTAAAGTCATGGAATTTGCCTGCTATATTTTTTTCTGTCAAAGTTTGCTCCTGTATTTTGCAAAAAATTCTTTAGCAAATGTTTCCTAATAAGTCATTTTATAAAATCTGATTTAATATTTGGATAATTCTGACAAATTCCCTGAAGATTCAAATTATGTCAGACTAGAGTGCCTTGTCCTAATCTCTTAGGATATTTAATTAAGAAAAGGCATTCTCCCAAGCAGGTTTCCAGAATTCTGCTTGCACCTGGTGTTGGAACCTACTTGCTTTTTGCACAGGACAGAGTCTTCCTGTCATTGTAATCACTGTAGGAACCACTGGCAGATTGTACGACTTGCCTGAACACGTGGTTTGGAGCCAACTTTCAAAACATGGTCTTGTCACAGTCCTGGTGACCCTCCCCTGGGTCAGCTCTGCACCCCCATGCACCTATGCAAAGGGGCAGCTTCTACCTCACAGGTGTGGCAGGTTCCTCCCCTGCCTCCCTTTTCTCTCCCATCCATGAGAGGGTCTGAGCCTTCCCCCATTGCCTGAAATATCCCAGAACTAACCATAGGGCAGGGCCTGGGACAGCAGGGGACACGGGGGTTAGTGAGGAAAGAAGCAGGGACTGTTTACCTGCTGGCTCACAGGTGTGGGGATGACCATCCCCCGCAGCCTGGGAAGCACGGCCGGGGGGCAGGCTGGCCTGGGGCATTGCCGGAATGTGTGATCACCCCAAAGCAGGGGCAGAGAGCTCATTTTGCTGAAGACACAGGGTGCGATTTGTTGCCACTTCAGAGAATTTAGATGGGAGGTGACAGGTGTAGCGGAAGTTAAAATCCTGTTCACGGTTTCTGTTTGGTACAGTAAGCTCCGAATCTACCAAAATGCTTGGACAATAGATCATTGCCCATGATGAAATCCTCTTCCTCTTCTTTTGACCAAAAGCTTTCCAAAATGCACAATTCCAATGTCCTGCCTTGTAGTATACAGTTTATAGTAATTATGGTATATATAGCACATGTACTACATAAACATAGTGTATTGAATGATTCTTTGATGTCTGAAGACTTTTTCTTAGTTTGCTGGTTCATCCCAGACACGAGTGACAACAGCACACACTGAGGCGGCGCACGGCTGAACTACCCACTAACGTGCCTGGATTTTGATTTTACTGTGTGAAATCGCTGGTATGGGCTATTTAAAAATGAATTTTTTCCTAAGTTTTAGGCTAGAACTGGGTGCATCCAGATTATTTTGATCACAGTATTGTCAATGCAGTCACCCACCGGGAACACACCTGTAGCCGGTGACGTTGGTTCCATTGACAAGTTACAGGAAGGGAGGGAGGCCGGGCACACGGGGACCATCGGGCATCTCAGAAGGAGGGCGTCGGGAAGGACCTGTAGGGAATGGCTCCTGTGGAGTGATCTTGGGAGCGTGCAAGGAGCCAGGCCGTGCTCAGGGGCGGGTGCTGTCTGGAAGGGGGTGACGCTGTGAGTGAATGTCTGACTGATTCTCATCTAGCAGGTGAGAGGAACGGAACGAGGTTGATGCTGTAGCTGGTAAAAAAGCCGCAGTCACTCACATTAGCCAGGACGGGGATGTGCAGGCCTGCTTGTGGTTTTGATAATGTTCCTATTTTTGTTTGGGTGCAGATGTGACTATGTCGGGGGGGGGGTCTTTATTTTGCCTCGCTCCGTCATCCTCACCGAGTCCTCGTCTGAGGTTGGTGCTTGATGTCGTTTATGTTTCACGGGAGCACATCAAGGTGCGGCTGCACCTGCCAGGTTGGCTTCCAGCTCTTCCAGGCCGTCTCTCTCCCTGGATGTAGTGCAAGTTCTGCCATGGCAGGCGCTGGAGAGTTAAGGACCAGTATTCTCTCAACGCAGAGTTGGCTACAACTCTTGCGGAAGGTATTTGGCTCACGTGTTCTTAAAAGAGAGGAAGCCGCCTGTCTTAGTCATCTGTTGCTGCGTAACAAGTGACCACAAACTTAGTGACTTAAAGCAACACACACGTGTTATCACATGCTCACAGCAGGGCAGACGTCCAGGCACAGGCCCGCTGGGTCCTCTGCTCTGGGTCTCACCCGGCTGCAATCGGTGTTGGCAGAGCCATGGTCTCATCAGAGGGTTGACTGGGACAAGATCCGCTCTCAGCCTCTCTCAGATTGTTGGCAGAATTTAGTTCCTTGCAGTTGTAGGACTGAAGTCCCTTTTTTGTTGCTGGCTGTCAGCTGGGGACCCCTCGCAGCATCTAGAGGCTGCCCCGGTCCCTGCCCCGGGGCCCTCTCAGGCCATCTTCCTTATTTAGGTCAGCGAGCCGGGGGCTGTCTGTGCTCACCTGCTGGGGCAGAATCTTATATCACATGGAGGCATCAACAACACCCAGAGATGAGTCATAACCCCCTTGTGCTCAAGGTGGGGGGATTATCCGGGACACAGATCACAGGGAGGGGTCGCCTTGGGCTGTGTTTGCCATGTCACCTAAGATACATGAAACACCTGTATCAATTCTTCCATTTCCTAAGCTTTTAGAAGCTTGTAGGTTGTACAAATAAACACAATCAGGAAAATAAAATCAGTACGAATTATTCTACTTCTATCACAAAGATGATCATTTATAACATCTGATGCACATGCTGGACCAGTTTTCATACCATCCCAGCTTCCTTCAGCCGTGATCTACTGCTCGGTGTGATTGATATCTCTTCAGAAATTTGCTCTGGGACCAAACACAAAGAGGAGGTGTCCACCTCCACTGGAGAGAGACAAGTGTCTGTGCCCCTTCTGCACGGTCACAGTGGAGGCCATCGGCCAGCTGGGCAGATAGATCCCATGTTGCCCTAGACGTGGAACTACTGAATTTTTATTTTCACACCGTGGTGGGGGGCGGGGGAACAGTGCCGTTGTCATCCAGTAGGTACGGCCCGGGGCTGTTGCTAAATATCCTACAACACACGGGACAGTCCCTAACCACAAAGAGCTGTGCGGCTCATACAGCAGCAGTGCCAGGGTTCAGAGTGTCTGGCCACAACCCTTGTACAAACGCGGGAAGCTAACGATGCTGTGGATTATTTTTGGCTACTTACACAGGTGTTTTTTCTCTCTCCATCATACCTCACAGTTCAACTCAATAGAAATAATGAGTGAAAATCACCTGGTTTCAGAGAATCTGCAGAATTCAACATTTTACAGATCACATGGCAATTTTGGGTAGATATTTGCATGCACTAACAAACCCGGAGAACATTATATGACTCCCAGGATAAACTGCTGGAGAGCATTAGGAGATTTATTGAGCCTCCAGGACTGAAGGGAGAATTACGTTATCAAATGAAGGACCAGCACAGAGTGAAAATGAGAAGATGCTCCACAGAGCCAGCAACCCACCGCATCCTTCCCACGGGAGTGGCAGCTGGCTGGCCCTCCCGGTTTCCGTGGTCACACGTCCCAGACCTTGGGAATGCTTTGTGGGAAGACATTTCTTTGGGACCTTTGGGGCCCAGCACTTGGAGAGAGGTTGATCTCACCTCTCCGCCCTGGAGCCTGTGATCATTCGCAAACAACAGGAGATCGCTGTCAAGCCAAGGGAACGGGTTCAACAGGCACGTCAGCGGTGAGAATGGAAACCACTCACCCACTGCGAAATCTCGGGGACAGATGAGGGATTCACAGGGTCTGAGCACCAGAAAAACTCTGGAGACTGCTAGTTCACCGCCTCATGCCAGCGATGAGGAAGTCAACGGTCAGAGGCAGAGCCGCGGCGGGAGGTGGCGTTTGGCACAGTCAAGCCTGCCCTCTGTCCCTCTCTCTGTGTCTCTGCACGCAGGCTGGTTCCCTGGGCTGACGTGAGGCGCTGGCCTACAGGAAAGTAGCAGGATCCTGGTCTCTTCCCTGTGCCACTCCGAGGTCAGTGACATTCACTAGGGTGTGCCCCTCACCCCACTCAGTCACCAAAGCTTCTGGTCTGGTCCCAGGGCAATGCTGAGTGACAGGCAGCCCAGCCAGTCCCATCAACCAATTCATACCCAGTGCTCATGGCTGATAAAGAGTTAACCTGCTGTCTGTCCCCCAGGACACATGCGTTGTAACAGATTTAATGATGGAGACAGGACGCCTTCATGGCCTGAAGGATGAATCTCAGGCTTCCACGTAGGATACGAGAAAGCTCACGTGTACATGAAGTGGGAAACGGATAGAAAAATAAATACCATAATATGTGTATAATTATGTTTTTAAAATGTATGTGTTGCTCTCTATAGAGATATATAAAAATATATTATTTCTATGGAAAACATGAAAGATATATTCTATACATAAGTGCACATATATTTTATTAATATATTTATTTTTTCTAGCCATATGAGCACCACAAATATAATTTTACAATTTTTTTCTCACTTAATATGTCCACAACATAAATATGAATATATACTGACAATATCATGGTTTTTTTATGATTACGAAACATTCCACTTTAATTTACTCCGCCTCATCCCTAGAATTTCATATTTGAGTCAGGGCTTCTCATCCCTGGCACTTGTGGCATTTGGGGCCGACCATGCTTTGCGACGGGCGCTGTCCTGTGCTGTCGGAGGATGCTCAGCATCACAGCTCTGTCCTCTGGATGCCAGAAACTCCTCCCCACACCCTGGCTGTGACAGTCCACACTGCCCCCAGACATTGCCCAATGTCTGCTGCAGGACAAATCGCCCTAGGTGGGGAACCAGTGACGTAACTTTTTCCTTTTTTTTTCCCTCTTAAAATAAATATCATCAGACAAAGCTGCCTGAACTTCCTCACAGCTGTCTTTCCACCTCTATCCAATTATATGTGGAGTGTAAATGCCTAGAAGCTAAATTACTGCTGCGGATAAGAGGCCTTCCTTCGAGAACTTCGATATATCAATATTTTTGCCAAATTTTTAAGTGTCATTTTCAAAAAGTCAAAGACATGATTCTCATGCAAACATTCATATGTCAAAGATTTATTCATCTCATTCAGTGGGACGCCGGCAAGAGGGTGGGGATGTTCCGCAGATGGGGACAGAGAGGCCTTGCAAAAGCACCGCAAGGAGGCCATTCGCTCCTGCGCACAGGGACACCTGCCCTTTGGGCTGTGTCCTTCCTAAGTCTGCAGGGCCTGGTTCCTTTCCATTACCACCACGCGGGAACCTTCTACTGCTGTCGGTTCTCTAAATGTTAATGCGGACACTATGGGGCTGTGATCGATCCTAATCAATACAAAATAATAAATAAAACCAAAGGGAGTTACCCCTGATGAGAAGTTGGGAAGATATAGAGCCATCCTTTTGCCTATTTCCAAGTTTTTCTTACGTTGCTTTCCTGAAATTTTAAAATTTGCCTCAGCTCCCATAAGCAAGCCAGCGGGAAGGACTATCATTCCTTTTCATTATACTCTGTCGGTTGTTTTGCTGGTTTGTTTCCATTCATTTCATAACTGCTGAGGCCAAATATGTTTTCACATTTGTTTTTTTTTTTGCCATTTGTGTTTTAATTTACTTTGTCTATTGATATCCTTTGTCCATTTTTTAGGGAATTCAAATTTTTCTCATTTATTTGTAATTCATTTATATGTATAATACTAATCATTTGACTTTTATAAATCTTGGGAACAGTTTTCTCAATTTTACTTTGCCTTCTCATTTATGCTTTTCTTTAATGTAGAAATTTATATGTAGTCAAATCCATCAGTATTTTTCTTTATGGCTTCACTTCCAGATTATGTAGAAAAGTTTTTTTTTTTGACCCCAGGATTAAGTATTTTATCTATGTTTTCTTCTAGTGTATTTAGAGGTTATTATTTTATATTTAAATTTGTTTTACATTTGAAGTTCATTTGAAAATAAGATGACTGTTAGCGATATGACTCTTTTTCTCAAAGAGTTAGCAAGTTTTCATGACTCTAAATATTGAATAATTCACCTTTTTAAGTCATATTGCTCATATGTGAAGTCCCTGTATATGAGAGACTGTTTTTAGACTGTCTGTTCCCTTGGTCTGCCCATTGTCTTGGCCCAAGCCTATACAGTATAAATTACTGTTGATTTATAATATACTTTTTTATCCTGCAGAGCAGATCTTATTTTAAGTGTCACATCTTTTATTTGCAAATGAAGTGTTTATTTTTATAGAATTTAGATAAGTAAAAATGATTGTTTCATTGTCTTATCAGGTCAAATATTTTCCCACTAAAAAGATATTTTCACTTCTTAGTGAATATTTTGAGGGTATGAATTTCCCTCTGTGTCTTGAAAGTTGGTATCCTCCACCTTAAGTATTCTTACCAGGGCCCAATTTCTTTTGCCCAGAGTGCCTGGAACATTTAGGCCCAAGGACGGGGGTGCAGGAAAGCTGGCTGAGAGCTCCCGGCACTGGACAAGGTGCAGAGACTCACCTGCCCATGAGGCAGCAGGATCAGATTGCCTGCTCTGGAGAGTCAGCAGAGCTTTGTTTGTCGGTTTGTTCGGTTTCCATTATCCACTGGACCAGTTTTCTCAAACCGGGCTCCAGGGCCCCCTCCGGTCCCATGAGAGTTAGCAGAGTGGCTGGAGGAAAGTGCTCTTTGGATCCGTAGGGTTGGGGAATGCCAGGTTAAACAAACTAAGCAAGTTTCTCTTTGGTAGGACTTCTCAGGACCTTGAATCTGCTGATATCCTGTGATTGCCTGAGAGTGTATGATCGTCAGACCTTGGCATCCTTCTTCAAGAAACCACAGCCAACATCCCGATGAACACTCCCCTTCTGAGGACTGCAGCTCGGGAAAGGCTGTTTTCCCAATACCAGTATTTTTCAAGCAAAATTGTGAAAAAGACCAAGTGTCTCCAATAGTGAAAATGGAAACAACTGTAATTAATGATACTTGTTGACAGCAAGGATAAGACTTACTCTATCTCTGTTGGCAGTTTCTATTTTTAGGACGGTGTTCTCAGCATTTTCTTGGCAGTGCTGGTGAGTGGAGGGTAGGAATGAGCGCTCATTTATGATCGAGGACACCAGGCTGAGAACAGCTGTGGGACCTGCTCAAGAATCTGCATCTGTTGATTCCAAAACAGATTTTGCAGTTTTTCTTTGCTGTGTAAAAGTTACCATGAACTTAATGGCTTAAATAAATCAACGGCCATCTATTAGCTCACGGTTCTTATAGGCCAGAAGTTGGGGCACTGTGAGGGTGGGTTTTCCGTTCAGGGTCTCCCACAGTGAAATCAGCCTGCTGACTGGGCTCCCTTCGTTTTTGCAGTCGTGGGAAAATAATCTGCTTCCACCTCATGTGGGTCGTTGGCAGAATCCAGTTCCTCGAAGTTGTAGGACTGAGCACTCCGGCTCCTGGATGCTGCCCACATTCCTTGCCACGTGGGTCCCTCTGTCTTCAGAGTCAGCAGTTGAGCATCTCCCGCACATTGAGTCCTCCTCACCTGCAAACACCTTTCTTCAGCAAGAGCTCCATCCCTTTCAGGGCTCACCCGATTAGGCCGGGCTCGCCCCGGGTAGCCTCTCTGTCTTGTAGTGACTTATCTGGGAACTTGATTCCACCTGCAAGATCCCTTCACAGCAGTGCCTAGATTAGTCTTTGATTGAATAGCTGGGAGACTGTTTGTGCATCCCGGGGGAGAGCGAGGGGGACTCTGGGTGGTTATCTTAGAACTTTGCCTCCCACGTTCACTTCGTGCTTGTTGGAGGCATCAGGACTGCACTTGCTTTAGAACGATTCTGTGCTACTAGATAGTCCAGGCATGGCAGGGGACATAAAAATGAGTCATAACAGATTTGAACTTAGTACGAGTTGGTAGAACACGTCGGAACCCCAGAGAGGCTCCAAAGAGGCCAACCAACGCGGATGAGCTGGAAACGCCTTTTCCACCTCTGACAAAAAACATTTCCCTCTCACCTGCCCTCCTCTGTAGATCTCAGAAATCGTACAGTTGTTAGAAGTTTGCCTGCCTGTGGATGGTTCAACGGGGTCTATTTTAGGCTTCCCCATTGTCTTTGGTGTATGTAATACCCCATACAGTTGGGGTAATTAAATAATGAACGATTGTGCCCTGCCATTCTTTATGGAGCATTAATATAGTTCACCTTTTTTTTGCCCTCAATGATAAATTGAAAGAAACTACCAACCCCAAGCCCTCAAATTGAGGCATTTTGACATAAATGTCACATCCTTACACCAAACCATCCTATGCCCCAGGCTACGCCTGACCTCGCTTTCTGAATTCTTGACTGCACATTTGTAAAAGTCACTCCCGTTGTAAAGGTTTCGGTGGGATCTGAGCAAGTGAAAACATTAACGGAAACAGGCTCCCTGGGGTTGCGGGCGGCCTGGGTGCAGCTCTCCTCTCTCAGGCAGCACCCAGGGGGACATGCCGGAGAGACGCTAAAGGACCGTCCACTCGGCCCCCGCCCAAACCCCTCCGTGCAGGGACCGCCAGCCCTTCCTGGGGACCGGAGGCAGCTGCGATTTCCTGTTCCACAGGAGACAAGCGAAGCCCTGGGGGCGAGAAGAGGAGCCGGCTGCGTGGTCCTCGCTGGAGTCCACCCGCGGCCCCTCCCGGCCTCCCCCACGCTCTGATGTCATGGACCAAACCGAGCCCGGAGACCGGGGGCCGAGGCTCATTTTCTCAAACTGACCATATTAACATCATTAAGCCGCCTGGTTTTAATTTTCGACCACTTCCCAACTGTCTATTTAGGAGTATTTAAAGCCAAAGCGCTTCATTCTTTCCACCATTTACTGGAGACTGGAGAAGTTTAATGACTGTCCTGTGAGGAGAAAGGGTGCAGGTCAGGAACAGCCCGAGAGTGATGGGAAAGAATTGTAGGCTGGAAGAGAGGGGCGAGATAATAAAAGCGTAATTCAAAACATGGCGCTTGCACAGTTACCGCGGCCGGCTGGCTTCACAGGGAGGCTGAATTTATCTCGCTGCTGACAGTCCGCTGTGAGAAATAAAACCTGAGATCTGGGGGCGTCCCAGCGTTTCTCAACAGCTTTATCTGACGGCTCAGGACGTGGGAAATAGAGCGTGGGGGTGATTTAAGGTGCTTGGCGGCCCCTCACACCCCAGGAAGAGGGCCAGCCCTGTGGCAGGCTGCTTGGACCCGAGCTCGGTCACCAACCAGAGCTCCGCCGGTGATTCTTAAGAGAGAAAAACAGGCGTGTTCCCGGTCGGTGTCAATCGCGGCGTCTTGTCGTGTTCGCAGGTTTCCAACGTCAGAGCAAACGGCGGTGGCGCTGAGGTCAGCTGTTCCAGACGTTTCCCTGCGTGCTTTAACCTGCAACGTGCCCACGTGGATGTCCCTTGGGCCTCTGCCTTGCGTCCACCTTAGACATCCGCCTCGTTCCTAAAATCGTGCGCTGCTCAGCAAGCAGCTTCCCCAGCCCCCCGGACCTCACTGCAGGATGCGTCTCTGTGTCTCCTGTGTCCCCAGAGCTCCGACCTGACCTCAGGAATCCTTAGCCCGCGCCCTGTTGGCTCTCTCACCTTCTACCTCCAGCCATTTGTCCCCCCAGACCACGGGGGCCGTGCCCCTCCCCAGCCTTCTTGGTTTCCTTGTTGCCACCTCCTGTCTATCGTTCTTGCAGGTGCCAAGGGAGTGGGTTTAAAACCTGGGTAACATCGTGGTATGCCCCCACTCAGATGGTACAGTGGCTTCCCATGAGGCTTAAAACAAAAGCCAGATGACCCCTCGCTGGCAGAGGCTTGCACTGTTCTGTGCCTGCTGTTCCCACTGCCAGCCAAGCTGTTTCACCCGGGCCATTTTCAGGTCCTGGGCTTCTGCCTGGAGCACGTGCCTTCCCTCCAGACCTACCCACGGCGCACGGGTCTCTGCTCGGGTCTCTGCTCGGATGCACCTCTGCAGAGAGGATCCCCAGTTTCATGCAACGGGAGCCCAGTGGGACAGCACCCAGGCTGGCACAGGACAATCTGTCAAATGAAAGAATGAAGGAGAGAAGTTAATTTCCCTGATATTTCAGAAGGTTTAACCACTTAGGCCAACAACTAAGATAGGTTTTATAATAGCTCCTAAGTTCAGTTCATTTTATGCCAAGCAGTATAGAATTTTTGGGAGATGCGCTATCCCGTACGGTAGCCACTAGCTGTGTGCAGCTATTGGGATACGAATTTCAATTAATTAAGAGGAAATACAATTAAAATATTCAGTTCCTTAGTTACGTGTGGCTAGTAGCTGTCTATTGGGAAGTGCAGGTGGACCACGTTGTTGTCCAGAGCTGTTACGAGTTGTGTGTTAAAGGCGCTGTCACCCTCTCTGAAGGAGTTCACAGTCTCCTGCGGAAGGAAAGATGGGTCACACTGCCTGAGTCGTCCTAGCAGACGTGTGCGCGGGTGCTCAGGACGCACAGCAGCCAGGGTGCCCTGCAGTCCCTGGCTCCTGAGCTGAGCCCCCAAGGACGAGCAGGAGTTGTCAGGTGAAGGTGGCGTGTGAGAGGTCAGGGATGGGTCCTATCAAGTATCCTGAAAATAAATACGAGTGTGGAAAGGCCTTAGCAGGAGACATGAATCCCCAAAGCATGTGTGTGCTCACCCAGTCTTCTCCCTTCTCTTCCCTACAAATTTTGTTAAAATAAAAGAAGTGTCACAGTTGTGCCTTGGTAAGATGGACATGTGCAGAGGATGCCACAGCAAAACTGCCAAGGAGAGCTGGGCTACGATACTGGGCACACAGGGGCTTTCCTGGTATTTGCGAAATAGAGGTAGGGTAAGATTATGTACGGTGTCGTAGTCCATTTCAATAATTTATAAAGAACAGAAATTTACTTTCTCCCAGTTCTAGGGGCTCGAAAGTTCCAGATCAAGCCCTGGTGTCTGGTGAGGCACAGACTCTCTTCCAGGACAGCACCTTGTTGCTGCATCCTCCAGAGGGGAGGAACGCTGTGTCCTCACGTGACGTAAGGGACACAAGGGCGGAAAGGGCCCAAGCTAGCTCCCTCCAGCCCTTTTCTAAGGTATGGTCCATTCATGAAGGTGGAACCCTCTTGACTTAATCACTTGCGCAAAGGCCCCACCTCTTAATACCACCACGGGGGATTAGGTCTCAATATGAATTTTGGAGGGGGCACATTCAAACATAGCAGTGATACACTGTCATGTGAACAAAAACTCTCAGCAGAGCGGTCAGCATCTTCGCCTTCTGTAGATGAAGCACTCTCGTTGACGGGCAGTGGTTCTGGCTTTCGGGTGGGTTTTATCCACAGCCTGGGTGCTGGGTGCACACACAGTGTGACTGGCTCAGCCTCCTCCCTGGGTGGAAGCTGACTCCCCATTTGCTCCCACTCACCTGATGTTGGTTCCCTTCATGCCAGGGTAAGTGGTTACAACCCACCTGATATCCAAGAGTTTCCACTATCCAAACTATCCATCTTCTCTTCCTGTGTGACTTTGCTTCCTGGTGTCCATGGTGGGCGGGCAGGAAGGCGAAGTTTATGCAACCATTTTACATCCAGGTGTTGGTTCCCCTGCCCCCAGCACCTGGCAGAGACTTTCCCAGTAGAGGTATGTGCCAGGTAAACGCAGCCTTCTTAAACGGCAAGTGAGCGAGTGCTTTTATGGCGGATGACCCAGTACTCAGCTGGGCCTTGGTGTTGCCCTTGGTCTCCTAAACTCCAGTTCCCAGGACTGTGGATAGCAGAGAAATGAGACAGGGGACTTTCAGATTCTTGGAGAAGATCCAAGAGTAAGCTTATGGGTAAGTCCACGTGGATTTTCAGGGATCTGTGTGAGGAGCGGGTGGCAAAGGAGAGAAGGGAGGCGCACTCTGGGTGCATCCACTGGAGTCGGCTGATGGAGGAGAAAGGGGAACAGGACAGATAGGACACTCTGAAACTGTCATCCAGGGAGCAAGGAGGAGGAACATCCACCTCCACATCCAGCTCCCAGACACGTCTGTGCCGATCACAAGAAAAACGGTGACAGCTGTGGCACATTTCCACAGATAAGACGGCATTTCCCTGCGCAGTCTGCGTGGGCCATGTTTCATAGCTTGGGAGGCTGCAGTTGCTGCCTCCATATGTTGCGCTGGAGATGACACAGCCAGCTGAGCTTTGGGTTGGATCCATGTTGGCGCCCACACCAACTGTAAATTGATATTAACGTCAGGGCTGCTTTTTATAGTTTTCCTGAAGGTTTGAACAACAATAGACCAAGGCAAGTTTCATGGTACCTGAACCTGAATCAAGCTCACATTTTTTCTGATGCATATTTAATTTGGTTTTGGCGCAGAGGCTATGTTTTTCTTGGGTTTTACATCATTTATGAGGTTGCATGGATACACTCTAACAAAACATCGTCTATAATCAAATGAGACTCACAGAAGAAAGAAATGCGTGCCAATTCCGACTAATCTTAGCCTTTATGGGAATAGCTATTTGCTGTGAATGATTAGCCAAACATCTGTGTCAACACTTTGTGAGCTGCAGATAGAGATGTTGTTAATCGCCACATTTGCAATGATACTTCTAGCTCCGTAGAGGGGAAAATGCTCAACCACAAACAAATCTCTCAACTAAGCTCTTCTGAGTAAAATCCTCTCTCCTAATTAATTATAATAATTAAAGGCTTGGAGAGTAGCGTGATGTGTGTGTGTGTGTGTGTGTGTGTTGGGCTAAGAGTCTTGCCTTTGTCTGCACTAAACTTCATAGTAAAATGACTCCAATCATTCCTCCATCAAACTGTGGGGTCATCTCAGGGAGAAAATGATTTTCTTTTCCCCAGTAGACAGAGGCACATGTTGCTTTCTAGCCCTCTAATCCAGGCTTCACCCAGCATCTGCTGGGTTGAAAAGAGACATATATGCTCTTCAAGGACGACTTAAGTGATTAAGTATGACAAAAGATGTCAATAATTGAATCCATTGGAATACATTTTGTACAAGAGTCGACATCTGCACCTAATTGTTCTACACATACATGACAGTTCTGAGCTTGTCGTGGGGGACGTATTTATTCCGGGGATGACAAGTACACAGCAGCCAGATAAATTCGCCGTCCTAAAGCGCACTTTCGCTGCCTGGGGGGACGGCGGGGACTGCGTGGGCTCTGCCCCACCAGGAATGTCTTCTTTTCTGCATGGAGGCTTCCCCTTTCACTGCAGGTTGCTCTCTGCTGCTGATGTATTTTGCTCATTCGTGACGATGGCTTTTATCATCTGTCTGCCGAGTTCGTGAACGTGAAATGAGATCTGCACACATTGGTGGCCAGACAATTTTCTCCAGTTTAGAAACGGTCGCAAGATGCAGCTGATAAAAAACCAGGACACTGTTCATAACCTGGGCGAGGCCGACACTTCTTTTCTGTGTTCTCCTGCCCTGGCGAACTCAGTGCAAAAGGAGCATTTCGATTCCATCTGACTCCGCTGAAAGCGCCCACTGATGTTGGGACAAGCTCCGTCTCTGTTTGGTCAGCTGCGTCCTCCGAGCGCATGCCAAGCTTCCCAAAGCCCTCCGAGGATGCCAACATGAAACCTTTGAGTCACCAGATCAGCCAGAGACTAATACCTTGAGTTTAATAAAATGAAGTTTTAAATAAAATGAGTTTTTCTTCTTAAATGTCTGTCCCCATTGAATGCGGCCCCTTCCTAGGACCCCGAACTGTGGTCTGGGAGAGCCATGGCTAGAAATAGAGCAGCCCGAGATATTTCAGTCCTAGATTCCAGTGGATTCATGGAATTAATAACATCAATGAAATAGATTAAGATTTGATCTCATTCTGGACAAGGAGTTTTATCTTTTTTATTTTCCTAAGTCTGCCTTTTTACTTTGGAAAAGTTCACCGACGAGGCAAGTCATCAGGCAGCTAAGCTAGGGGAAACGGCTCAAATATATCTAGGTAAAATCTGTGTAAGCCCAGAAAAAACTCTCCCTGAATTTCTCTTGATTGCTTAGGAGAAGGCACTGAACTCACTGGATGTCCCAAGGGGTTTTGCACGCAGCTCCCAGCACCTGGACACCGTGCAGATGTTAGCCTGGCCCTCTTGATTTCCCCACCTGTGCCAATTAAAAAAGCCCTGGATTGTTCTGGTCTTTGCAAATTTAACCAGGAAAACAATTTATTACCTTTATCAAGAAGACTAAAAGATTGACAGGAGAGATGATTGGTTTTTATTTTATTAATATTTGAGGGTTGGCAGATCCGGAGGCCAGAGCACACAGGGTGTTACGGTTCAGTAAGCGCCGACCTTCTGTCTGGGCCGTCCACAATGTCACAGGGTCGCTTAGCTCCTCATTTCTGCCTCATAATTCAAGTTCTAGAGAAGCTCAACTCAGTAAGTCTTGAGGGAAGCAGATTTATGTATCAGCACCACATTTACGGGGGACAGAAATGTAGCCAATAGCAGATGCTCAAAGAAGTTTCACCGAAACGGGAGTAGTAAGTGCTTTTTCTCACTACACTTATCCTGCGTCACCCAAATCCATCGGACTCCTTCCCTCCTGGGCTTGTCACTTTACTGTGTGATAACTGGGACCACTTCATAGGGGCAGCAGCCTCCGTAAGAACGGGGTGACTGCTGAACTTTGCCACGGTTCGAAGCCACCTGCTGGTAAGAAGCACCTGCTGCCCCGGCCCCCTTTCCCGGGCTGCAGTGCGTCTCGGAAGACCAGCACTTCAGGCAGCTGCGTTCCTTGTATGTTTTGAGCACAGACTAAATGCTACTACTGTACTTCCAAATTCCTTCCTTTTGAAAGGACTATTTATTGCAAACAGATTGGTGGCCATTAGAAAGCACAATTTATTTTTTTCTTCTCAAACAGGTGGATTAGGCACAACTGGTCAACAGAGTCCGACATCACTCACTTTTGAATGAACTGCTCTGGCCCTGTAACTCTCAGACTCAAAGAAAAATTTTCATTCAGGTTTACTTTGTTAGTGTGGAAACTCAAATTAAAATTTGATTCACCTGAGCGTGAAATGAGACTTGCTTTTTGAGATGTTCGTAAACTAACTGAAGCACTGGGACAGCAGCGCAAGCCCAGGGCGGGACGAGCGTGGGCAGTGACGGGTGCTCATTTGCGCAATGGAGGGAATTACAGTTGGTGTCACTAAGTTAGTTAGATTGACTTCTCGTATTGTGATTTGAGCACTATCACCGTTTAGCATGTCCTGAAGAAAAGCCCACCTTGGTGGTGTTCATGCTTGGATGCCCTTAAAATGTGTCACTGACCTAAAAGTTTTGGACAATGAGTCACTCTTTGGTGCGTTCTCCCTGGGCTTTGCTTTTTATTCTGGGATTAGGCTGGTGAACCTCTAATCGTCCCAGCCCCTTAGAACGCTGCATAGATCCTCTGGACACCGCCCTCTGAAACAAGTTGCTTTTGGGTGGAATCCATACCGCCTGATGCTGTCTCCCAGTCCTGGTTCACCTGCAGAGGGACGCGCACAGGATGTGCAGCAAAGGGGCGAAGACGGGCCACACGTGTGGCCGAAGTCATCGCCACTTTTGTGTATCTCAGTCAACGGCACCGTGGAGGCAACGCCGACACCAAGATGCAGAGGAAAGCAGAATCCTGCAGGAGAACACACGGACCTTAGCTGTCTGCTGGATTAATCCGTTTGTCTAAAACACGCTAATTTTGCAGGAGTTAGTTTTCCACTTCTGAACTAAATTTGGGACTTTCTAAACCAGTTAATTTGAGTTATTTAGAAATTATCGGAATTTGTCCCACATCCTTTGATTGAATTAGTTATGTTTGTATTCTTAGAATGATTGTGGCAAGTTATTGAATGCACATCTCTATCGTTCTAGTAATAACGTTTGAGGCAGGAGTCCGAATCCCGCAGGCGGCTGGGGCAGGGGCAGGGCTCAGAAGGGGAAGGCGGACGGGATGAGAAAGCTACAAGGACAAGAATGTGCTCAGCCAAGATACCTGTCGCCAAAAGGGACCCTTTAGTTATTCTACTTTGACTACGACACTTTTGTCTGAAGCAGAAGGGGACATCCTCTAATTGCATTTAGGCCCAGTTGAGGTCCTAAATGAACTGTCTTCATTAGAATGACAAAAACACACCCACCAGCGCCTGGCCAGTTCTGGGAGAGACTCTGTAAGGTCAAGAAAGGGGAGGGGTCCCAGTCCTAGGAGCTCTCCACCCCTTTTTCAGAAAACCCAGGAACACTCCATCCTCAGTTTAGCATATTATTAGGGATTAGCATGAAAGGACAGCCCCCAACCCTGGGTGGCACTGCTCCTTCTTGGATCAGTCTGCTCTTGTACCTTTCCTTAAGAGAGTGCTCCTAAAATGTGCAATTGACCTAAAATACATTTCAATAAATTTATCTGCTTCTGCCTGTACTTCATGTCTGAATTTTCTTCTTCGCTTGTGACCCTGGGTTTGAATTCTTTCTTGCCTGGAGGTCAAGAACCCTCTCTGCCGGCAGGGGCGGTGGTCCACGCCAGTGTCACATTCAGTTTAGGTTTGATACAAAGAAATATATAAAAACATGAGTGTTTGAGTTTGTTGTCTAAAAATGTCATTTGCATCTTTCTCTTGGGACACTGTGTTTAATTTTTTGGCTTAAAAGGACTGGAAAAAAACATGCATTCACTAACACCTTATTGATTTATTAACCATCCAGAAATAAATAGAAAGGGTTGGTTAAAATGAACTAAAGAGTTGGTGAAACTTCATGACTCTCAGTTGTGGCTCCTTCTGTACATCAACTAAGTGTACAGTTAATGGTCTAACTGCAATTGGAATAATGTGCTCGAGGACGTTAAGTATGGAAGAAATTCTCACGAGAAATCACGTGGTGGGAAGCCGTGAGCTGGTCCACACCTACCACCAGGAAAAGTCTGGCCAAGATGAGGACCCGATAGCTCTTTAATCTCTTCGTACACATAACCAAATATTGCAAAATGTACTGATTTTACCAACTATTTATTAGCCACTTTTCTGGAGATGGAACGTGACTCGCTTCCTCTGGACCAAAGGAGCCCGTCCTGCTTTGTGCGGCGTTCTGTTTCTCCCGTGGGCACGGACTTCTTTCTGATTTGTTGAGCCTGTAGCTTCTTCTCCCCTTGCTGTCCCCTCTTCCCGAGTGCGGGACCGCGCGCCTCCTGCTCACGTCGCTCCTGTGATCACGTGCGCATGTCTTCCCCTGTAAAGCAGAGTCTCCCTCTCCCCTCTCAAATCCGCAGACGTGGGACCTTCCCAGGCCACTCAAGCTCCTCGCACACCCTCCGGCCACAACTGCCCGGCACAGCTGGGTGGGGCCGGCGCTTGGCCGGGGAGATTAGGTCACTGTGGCTTGTCTACACAGCTGCATTTCTGGCAGGGCCCAGGAACCACTAATCCCATCCCTCACGGTGGAACCAACAGTTCAGTCTCAATTCCCCTTTCCAGGCATGTTCACGCTCCTGGAAACATGACACATTCACAATAAAACGCGAGTCACCGAAACCTGACTGTAACCGGCACCCACTTCCAAATGTCTTTCTGCAGGTCCTGGTGGAGGCCCTGGCCTCATGGAGTTCCTCCCAGTTAGTGGTGGGAGTGGCTGCCATTAGGGCCACCAGGGCTGGTGACTGTGAGGCCTGCAGACACAGGGTTGGCTGTGCATGGGGGCTATTCCTGAGAGGATGGGCACAGTGACTGCCACGTCCGGTAGAGGAGCCTGGCGGCCTCCTGACATGCTCTTCTTGTTGTGGCAACAGACACACCTAATCTGGAATTTGATGGGTGAAACAGGACCCACAGATCGGGTCCAAACCAGAGGAATGCCTAAGGCGTGCCAGAAGGGAGTTGGGGATTAGGTAATAGGGAGGGAAGGAGGCTAGTGCACGGCTGGGCTCTGTCCATCTGTGGTCACCAGCAGTCCTGGGTTGACTGAGCTCTGCGTGACGGCAAGGCCAAAGCTGTCAGAGTGATAGTTCTGACTGAACACAGACCTCACAACCACGGATGTTAGAGCAGAAAGTGGCTTTCAAGCCAGTCTAAGATCCCAGAGGCTGGGCCAGTTGGGCCAAGGGCACAGCAAGCTAGGACCAGTCTCCAAGCCCTTTCCCTCCCAGTGGCCGTCTCACCCGTGCGATGCCACAGTGCAGACACAGACAGGTAAATGAAAAAGCAGGTGGGCAAACAGGTGACAATAGTTGATCCTGATTAAATGGTATACAATTGTTCTTGCTCTCTTTTTGTAACTTTTTCTTTAATGTGGATTGAAATTATTTCCAAATAAAATGTTAAAAATAATAACAAAGCAGTGTAGTATGTCCCTAAAGAATGAAATGCAGTACTGGTGAGTCCCAAGTCCTGCCTGGCTGGTTAGGTCGCAGGGACGTGACTCCGGGCCCTGGCACGCTCAGCGCTCAGGTTCCGGGTTTTTGCTGCTTTTATTCATCCGCAGCAGCAGGCGGGACCCCAGGCTGCGCAGGTTTCTGCCCGCTGGTATGTGGTTACTTTTTCTCTTCCAGGATGTTCATTTCAATTAACCTCCAGGTGGGGGGGTGAAAACCCCAGCTGTGCGGCAACAATAAGGCTCAGGGATCCTGCCACCTCTGAAAAACCCTAAATAAGCAAAAACGGGAGGGATTTTATTTGATTTGGAAAAGGGTTAGTTAAGTATTTCAGGATGTTGGAAACAAAAGGTATTTTAAATACCACAGGGGCTTTAAAGAGTGACTTAGAGGATGTAATACTGCCCAGTATTAGCTGGCATCAGTGGAAGGGAAGCCACAGCTAAGAAGCAAGACCCACATATAAGAGGAAAAATAAATAAGTTCAAAGTCTTCGACCCCAAGACTTCAATGATTCTCATTTTTAAGTGAACAGCAGGCGGATCCACATATATTTTAAAATCCTGAAACTCCCTGGGACTAACCAGCCGCTCCTTGTGCGTCCATCGCTTCGTCCCGTCACCGCAGCATCTAGGGCTCAGAGGGGCTGTGGAATTGCCACGTGCCAGGCTTAAGGGACAACCAGTGATTCTCAAGGTGGGGTCCCTAGACCAACAGCTGGAGCGTCACCCAGGGAGGTCATTAGACATGCAAATTGTCAGACCCATCAAGACCTGTCCCATCAGAATTCTGAGTGCATTCTAACAAGCCCGTAGAGCGGTTCCGGCGTATGCTGCACAGTTTGAGAACCACTGTACTATCAATGCGTCTCATTCCCAGTTTCATTTCCGGTGGCGTGTCAGTTGCTCAAGGAGAAAGGCTTTGATCCAGCTCTGTCGCTCAGGCGACCTTGCGTAAATGAAATCCAGCTATCGGGCCTCACTAGCAAATTCAGGGAATTTGATCAAATGACTCCTCATTTTCCATTTCTTTTTTCTTATCATTTTGTCTATTCAAAATTACATCAAACTGGATTTATCCAACTCGAAGCTGCCCTCAACCTTGCTGCAGAAGGATACACTGAGGGTCCATGCCTTTACCGATCTACCGGCCGTCACGGAGTCGTTGAGGAGGTTGAATTTCTCGTGGAAGGGCATGTGGACAGGGAACCGGGAACGTGCGAAGCTTTCAGTCCGTTGCCTCCCTGGGGTCTGGTGGGGACCTGGTGTGGAGGGAGAAGGAGGCTCTCTGGTTCGGAGACCAGGCCAGGCCCGAGGCGGAGGGCGGGAAGTCCAGAGTGCACTTGAAAGTAACACAGCACAGGCGGCCGTCAGACCTGCACGGCCCTGGGCTGAACCAAGATGCCTCACCTGCAGAGCCGCTGGGCCGTATGGTAAGTGGACCACAGCCCAGTGCTCACGGCACGCAGGGTGCCCTTCGGAAAGCTACGGGGTCGTTAGAGAAGTTAGGCTTAGGGTCCATCTCACCTTTGTCTTCGGGAGCCTGTGGGACCACGGTACCCACAGTGACCTGTGACGGAGTCCACTGTGGCCCATGTAAGAAGGCAGAGGCTTAGTTCCTCACTGGCTGAGGGGCAAACTGTGGGCAAAAGGGCCCCCCCCGCCCCCAGTTCACCCACGATCTCTTGTAACTTCACAGCAGAGTGTGATAGCAAGTTGTTTACTAAACCGGCCAAGACGCCTCCCAGCAGGGGTGAGAGACACCGGCTGGAACAGCCTCGCACAGGCTCTTCCCTGCTCCCATGAGGGAAGGCACCCCCAGAATTTGGCTTCACCCTGGTCCCCCCCAGGCTCATGCTGTGCTCTCTTCAGCTCCTGCTAAAGTCTGGGCGCCCCAGTCCTCCGTCCAGAGAGCGCCCCCTCCTTCCTCTTAGGAGGTTGTCCCGCTGGTGCCTTCCTGGGTCAGCCCCTTCCCTCCCCATGGAGGCCTCAGGGGCCAGGGTCCTGTTTCTTCTCCCCCAGTGAGCATCTTGCCTGCCGATGCTTAGACTAGATGACCTACCGAGTAAGCTCCCCTTCCTAAACAAAAAGCAAAACAAAACATTGCTATGAGAAAAGCACATGCTGATCTAAGTTGATGACAGACTCCTTCCCTGCTTCCGCCCCTCACCTTGCACGAGACTGTCATTGTGCAGAGAAGGACAGAGTCACTTCTGACTTTGTGTATGGGGGACGGACCAGCCGTGCATGGCGCCCCTGGAGGTGGGACAAGCAGAACCACCCTGGGAACAGCACTCCTCAGTTTCCCCATATCTGAGCAGGTCCAGGCCGCTGCCATGGTTTGAATGTCCCCACCAAAACTCACTCTGGAACTGACTTGCATGGTAATGATGTAGAGCCGTGGGACCTTTAGGAGATGATCAGGCCACGAGGGCCCGCCAACAAGGCGGTTGTCCTCAGAGGGCTCCTGGCGCGAGGATACGGGCAGCCCCACCTCTCTCTCTCTCTCCAGCTTGTGTCCCCTTCTGCCTTCCACTCCCCTGCCACGGGGTGGCCCTTGCCAGATGCCAGCACCATGCTCTTGGCCTTTTGAGGGTGGAAAGAACACATTTCCTTGCCCTTGTAGGGAAGGACCTCTGCGGCGGCTGTGCTGCGGGTGGGACCCTGTCCTGCAAGGCCAGCCCTGCTGAACCAGGAGCCACCATGGCCACGGCTTAACCTCTGTGTGCCAGTTTCTCCATCAGTCAATAAGGACACGAAGAAGATATTGCTACATACGATTTTGCACGCACATATGAAATATGAAAAATTGCTCCTTCACTCCCAAGACCCCCTTGCTAAGAGAAAGTTTTAAGCACACAGACCTGGAATTAGCTATTTCTGTCATGTGCTTTCTGCCCTAAATATAAATTCAAGCACTGTACTTATCTCTAGGTTCAATAATTGATTAAAAAACAACACCACAAGTTATTACATAATTTACAGCAGGGTCATAAACTAAAATAAAGTGAATGTACTACATGCCACTGAATCGCATGCTTAGAAATGATCAAAATGGTGAATTTTATGCTATGTAAATTTTACCAAAAGAAAAAGTTAAGTGAATTACATAAGATAAATTACATAAACTATAAAGGAAGCAATGGTCCAGTTGTCCTCAGGTGAACACTCCACCCCCAGGTTTTCTCCTTGGTTATAAAATAAAGTCCCTGCTATGTGGGGTGGGTATTCAGAACCTTCTCCATGGGCTCCAGCCTAGTCCTCCAAGGTCTTGGCCCAGCAGGAATCTCCCTTCCTGCCAACTCTGGTCTACACAACATTCTCATGTGTTTGCAAACTACTTTCCACCTCTGTATCCTTTTACAAAGCACTGCCTCTCTCGGTGGGGAATATTCTCTTCTTTATTCACCCCCAGAACCCCCAGCCCCAGATCTACACCGACACTACTCAACCATTAGTCCCCCATAAGCGTGCAGGCACGAGGTCCTTCTGCTCGACCCTGACTCAGTGGTCTGGGGGACATTCTGACCTACCGTTCCCACTGGCCTCCACTCACAGGTGCTCTGCAGCCCCCAGGGCCTCCGGGAAGGCCTTTCTTTGAATTCATGTGATTGGCTTTTTAAAATATGTGCTGTTTTTGTAGCCGAGAATTGTATCCCTTGAGATCAGCCCCGCAGCCCTAGCAGGTGGCTGAGCTGTCCCCTAGCGGCCTGTGTGAGGTTTCTGGGCTACTCTAGGGAAAGCAGGAGTGTCGGCTGCAGCCAGTCCAGGGGCTTCTCCAGCTCCAGGGGCGTGTTTTGTTCTCAGCCCGGAGCTCACCAGACAGGGAGGCCACAGCTGGGAGGTGCAGCCCAGGAACCCGGCAGCTCCAGGGCGCCCACAGCTCAGGCTGGGTGGCCAGCAGGGACATCACGGGCCCCCACATTCTCTTCCAGACTCTGGGTCCAAACCCAGCAATTCTGGGGCAAGTGGAATCAAGCAATGATCCCCTGAGTGTACCGGGAAAGCTCTGAGCCTGCTGGCTTCCATAGGCGAGGAAGGGACTGTGCGCTCAGGTCAAGCTGAGCTGAAAGGACCCCGGAGAGCAACCATCCCAAAGCTCTTTCTCCCCATGTGGAAACGGGAGCCTCACGGTGTGCAACAGAGGCATCAGGCGGAACTGCGATGAAAACCCCGGTCTCCACACTGACAGAGTGCCCTCGCCACCCAGCCCTGCCACCTTAGCAAATGGAAACTCACGGGGAGCGTGGAGTGGGAACATGGACCAGGACCACACCAAACATGGCTGACTACGGGAGGCGTGCTCAGTGGTGTTTTCCTCGAGCATAGCGTGTCAGATAAGCCAATTTCATCTGCAATGGGCAAAAATCTGACTCAAAATAGGAAACAGGAAATACCTTACTGAGGCAAAAGAATGGCATTGATTTAGCTTTTTCCAAGAACACAGCACCTGTTAAATCCACGAACCCATTTCACGTATAAAACATTTTTAATGAATGAGGCAACTTGAATTCGTTATTGTGCTTACACCTCAAAAAGACGTCACAATTGGGAAAAATAAAGCTGGAAAGGACTCCCCCGGGGCGTCTCCTCGTTTCAGGTGAGGAGAGCTGCGGTCTCCACTCAGCTTTATTTGTAAAGTTCTTTAAATAAATTGCTCAGCCGTTGTGTATAGAACGTAAAGCTATCATTTTTTCAAGTAAAACCTAACTGAATAATTTCAATATTATGCTTATAAAAGGGCAGAGGGATAATAAAGTGGTGATTTATATCTTTCCTTGATTTAAAGGAGATTTTAGGATTTTTTTTTTCATTGCTGTGAACAACCATAGTCTGAGACTGTTACATAAGGACAATAATTCTAAAACAGAACCAGCCCATTAGAAATCAAAAAGAAAGCAATTTCCTCTTTATTCATTTGGGATGTGGTTATTTATCATTTTTTACTGAAGTCAGGGTCAAAGATGATCCAGCCTCAGCGACTTCTCACTTCTGACAGATGTCACTCTGTGCGTTTGAATTCTTACATAGTAAATGAATCCCCTCCTGACGGTGTCCCTTTAGCCACCAGGAGTCCCCCGGATCCGAATCTGTCCCTCACTGGGTGGTGACAGCAGAAGAACTGGGCGGGCAGGAAGACGGTGCCTTTCCTGCCAACACCCTGCAACACCTGCCCCCCAGGCTCAGCCCTCGTATGCCAGCTCCGCCTCCCAGCCGTTTTCCAGGTGCACGTCCCTAATAGAGACATTTGTCCTAATCATTCTGGGCAGATGAAGAGAAATGAAGATTTATGGGACCGCACCTTCTCCGCCCAGCCGGCTGTATATACCAAACTCGTCTGGTGTCCCTGGGGATGGCGTTTGTCTTCTGCACACACTGAAAGAGCTTTTGGAATCAGAGAAGCCAGATGTCAACAGGGGTAGGGATGACGGGGCCACTGACGGTCACGAGCTCCCAGGCTTTGCGCCTCACGTGTCCCAAGTTCACTGGGGCCAACAACTCACATCCCTTCCTCTTAGAGAGAGCATTCCCTTCTTTGTTATTCCGGTTAGTTTTCTGAATCTGCTCCAATACTTATCCCTTTATTTAGGCAAAACTACAGGGACTACTCATTTGAAGATGTTGCGTTTTAAACTCCTAAACCTGGAGATTCTGTTTTGCAAAGATGTCATGCAAAAATCTGGGATGCAGGGTGGTGGCTGTCAACTTGTCATTCTCTCAGGCACTTCCATCACATGTGACAGCCCCTCCTAAGCCCGACTCTTAAAAGTCCACAGTAGTCACACACGTAGGGGACAAAACCTCCATAAACCCATCGGGTCCCGCTTTTCTTCATGCTCTTGAGCGTGGGAGGCAGCCCTGCGGGAGGCGGGGTGCTCTTCGGAACAGGGCCGAGTAGGCGAGGTTATGTGAAATTTACGTGGAAAATTCTTAGTGCAATTCCATCAGTGAACCATAGCACAGCAAAGCAGGCTCAATAGTTTCTGTTGTCTTGAACTAAACATGTGCCCCCGCCCCCCTAGCCCCGGCTGCCCCTGGAGTGGAGCCCCTGCTGGGTCCACCTCTTCTCAAGGCTGTGCCCAGCCCATCTGGAGTCCCCTCTCCACACGTCTCTCTCACTCTCCAGCTCCCCGCAGTCCTCTGTCCTTGACTCAGGGCTCCTTCGCCACCCTCTGCCTCCCAAAGGGGCCCTTCGACTGTGGGGTGGGTGGGCCTTTCTCATCCCTTCCTCTCTGCCACCTTCCTCCACTTGGGGTTCTCCATCTACGTCTTTCTGGGCACACACGTCCTCTGCGGCTGCCACAGGATCCTGGCTCGTGCTCTGCTTAGTCACTGAGTGGCCTTGGAAAAGGTTTCTCCCACCGTGGGCTTCCCGGGTGTGTGGTGAGATCAGTACGCAATTACTCGGTCACACCTTGCGCCAAACACCCGCTAGGTACTTAATTCTTATTAATCTCCTGGTGCACGATTATGGCGCTTCCAAAGTCTATCAGTGGAGTCTCCCAAAGAATCGATCTGACTTAAAAATGATAAAAACAAAACAACACAGAAACAACAACATGTTTCAGAGCAAAACCCACCAAATTGTTCTTGAAAAAATATGTCAGCACTAAGTAAGCCACAGCACATCAGAACATCCTCCGTTGCTTAAATATTTAACATCACGCGTGTCGCTAACAGTTCATAGCCTGAAGCGTCAGGAGACGACGCCTTGCACCTGACGGTGGGTAGGTACCTGCTCAGGAGCACTGCTGGGATGGAAGCCTTGTCACCGCCATCCCGAGAAGTCTCATTCTTCTCCCAACCGCTCGTCTCCTTCGTTACTTAGGACAAAGGATTGGAACCAATTCCAGGAGAGGTACATGGCATGTGGGGAATGATAGGAGGCGCTGTCTGCATTTGGGTTTTATTTTAGGCTTTGATTTGGGGGTTTTAGTCCTGCTGGTCACCCCCAGGGCCGTGGCTGACATCTCAGTGCGGCAGGGCACAGGTGGCTTGACAAAGCAGGAGGGGTGCATGTCGGGGACATCTGCAGCCTTAGCAAGCCCAGGACGCTGGGGTACTGAAGCCACCCACCCAACCAGGGGCAGGAGGAGAACAGAAGTAACGTGCGAGACGCGGTCTGAGCAGCCCTGCAAGGGGCTCCCAGCCTTGGCAATCTGTTCACTGACTTACGACTCGGCCTTTGCTCTTCCCTGTCAAGAATAGAACCGTTTTCCCCGGTGAATTCTGTGTGTAGTGTGGCTGCTCTTTAAAAATAAAATAGAAATTCCCTGTTTGTCATGTTTGTTTTGAGGAAATGTGAGTACTCG
>CAUYRT010030904.1:0-40230 GCA_963574885.1 Lepilemur ruficaudatus
TCGAGACCAGCCTGAGCAAGAGACAGACCCCCGTCTCTACTAAAAATAGAAAGAAATTAATTGGCCAACTAAAAATTTATAGAAAAAATTAGCCGGGCATGGTGGCTCATGCCTGTAGTCCCAGCTACTCGGGAGGCTGAGGCAGAAGGATCGCTTGAGCCCAGCAGTTTGAGGTTGCTGTGAGCTAGGCTGACACCACGGCACTCACTCTAGCCCGGGCAACAGAGTGAGACTCTGTCTCAAAAAAAAAAAAAAAAAAAAAAGTATGAGTAGTAGGTACACTTGTCATGTTCCAGTTTTCAGAAAGGCACCTAACTTTTTACTCTAAGAATGATGTTTTTGTTTTTTGTTTGTCCTGTCACCCTGGCTAAAGTGCAGTGGCATCATCATAACTCACTGCAACCTCAAATTCCTAGGCTCAGCTATCTTCCTTCCTCAGCCTCCTGAGTACCTGGGACTACATGCAGGCACCACCATGCTCAATTAATTTTTCTATTTTTTTGTGTGTGTGTGTAGAGACGAAGTATTGCTTGTGCTCAGGGTAGTCTCAAATTCCTGGCCTTAAGCAATCCTCCTGCCTCGGCCTCCCAAATTCCTAGGATTACAGGTGTGAGCCATTCCTGGCCAAGAATGATGTTTTTAAAAATATTATTTTCAGTAATGTTTTGGTAGTCATACTGTTACAGACAAGAGAAGTTTCTTCTTATTTGCACTTTGCTAAGAATTTTAATCATGAGTAGATATTGAATTTTTCAAGTGAGATTGACAGTTAAAAAATTGAAAAAGAAAAGAGGTTGCATTTTGGCTGGGCGCGGTGGCTCACGCCTGTAGTCCTAGCACTCTGGGAGGCTGAGGCGGGCGGATTGCTCAAGGTCAGGAGTTCGAAACCAGCCTGAGCAAGAGCGAGACCCCGTCTCTACTAATAATAGAAACAAATTAATTGGCCAACCAAATGTATATAGAAAAAATTAGCCGGGCATGGTGGCGCATGCCTGTAGTCCCAGCTACTTGAGAGGCTGAGGCAGAAGGATCACTTGAGCCCAGGAGTTTGAGGTTGCTGTGAGCTAGGCTGACACCACGGCACTCTAGCTCGGGCAACAAAGTGAGACTCTGTCTTTAAAGAAAACATTATGCTATGTAAAGAAGCAAGAAACAAAAGGCTATATATTGTGTGATTCCACTTATGTGAAATGTCCAGAATAATCAAATCCATAATGATAGAAAGTAGATTGGTGGTTGCCAAAGACTAGCAGAAAAAGGTAATAGGAAGTGACTTCTAATGAGTATGGACTTTTATATGGCAGGTGATGAAAATATTCTGAAATTATGTAATGGTAATCTTGCACTACTTTGAAAATATACCAAAAACTACTAAGATGCATGCTTTAAAAGGGTGAGTTTTTGATATGTAAATTTCATTTTAATAAAAAAATTAAAATTATTTCCATCGATATACTATGATGTAGTGAGATTGAGCAAACGTGACACCATCTCTAATTACTATTTATTAATAAATCACTTAAAAGTTTTATATTTTTATTATAATAAATTCATAGACATTTCCAAATTAATCTGAAATGCTACATGTGTAGTTAAGGCTTTACTGAAAACTATTCTTGGTCAAACACTGACTGTATTTTTAGTATTCATTCTAATTGATGTTCTCTGAGCTTGTTGGATCTCTGATGTGGCATCTTTCACTAATTTTGAAAAGTTCTTGGCCATTACTTTTTCAAATATTTCATTTGCCAAGTTTTCTTTCTCTTCTAATTCTAGATTTCAATTACGTTATGTGATACCATTTTTTTATATTTCTTCACAGCTCTTGGGTTATTTTTTCCCCACTCTTTTTTTTTTTCTTTTTGTGTTCAGCTTGGATAAATTTGGGTGACCTATCTTCAAGTTCACTAATTCTTTCCTTGTCTGTATTGAGTCTATTCGTGACCCCATCAAAAGAATTTCACATCCATGTTTCTATATTTAGCATTTTCATGGGATTCTTTCTTATAGTTTTTATCTATCACTTTGTGTTCTTTCAGGTTGTCCACCTTTTCCACGAGAGCCCTGAACATAGTAATCATAGCTATATTAAATTCTTTGTATGATAGTTCCAGTATCAGTATCATATCTGATTATGTTTTGTCCCCCTTGCTCATTTGTAAATGTTGTAATTTTTGGTTGAAAGTCAGACATCTGTGTAGAACAATAGAGACTGAAGTAAACAGTATTTATTCCTGGAAGTGGGTACACTTTTTCTGTTGTTGGACCTTAGTGTGGGTGACTGATTCAATCCATTCAGTATTTTAGCTGGGTTTACATCACCCTTGGTGGACCATAGAATTCACTCTACTATTACCTTCAGTTGAGAGTGGATGCTGGGTTGCCAGAGGATTTTTCCCAATATTTCTATTCGATCTTCAAATTTAGGCTTTCATAGTGAGCCTGTGCCTCACAGTGGTTTTCTTTCCACATTCTTTTCTCCCTGGGGAGAACAGTAGGCTTGTATTGTGTTTTACTTGGTGCTTTCGTTCTGGCGGTGGTCTTGGGTTGCATTATCTGTTGTCCTGGACCAGTCTCAATCTTAGATAGATAATGTGCCTCTGAGTCTTCAGGTTGGGGCCTTCTCAGTGATTTTGCCCTACGCTAGAGGTAGGGAATCTCTAATGGTCTAGACCCAGCATGTTTTCCTGTCACTTTCCCACAAATGACTTTTTCTCTTTTCTTCCCTCAGCATAACGACTTAATACTTTTATTCCATAAAGGAGATAGGGGGAAAGGATCCTGATGGGACTTAATTCATTATGAATAGCTTCTGGTCCCCTTTCCTAGTGTGCACCAGGAGAGAGGCTTTCTCAGGTATCTTGCTCTGTGTCAATCTTTCATAAGAACTCAGTAAGATCATGGAGAAGCTTTCTGAGTGCTTGACACACTCCTTTGTGTCTGTGGTTCCCAGCCATTCTACAATTTTTTGCTAGCCAACTCTTGGCCTTTAACAATGTCTTTTAAAAAATTAGCTGAATTTTTCTTACATGTTTGTATGTCACCTATCGTCTGTCCCAGGTAAGGAAGCGATCACATCCTTCTCTCCTTGGAAGCATCTGTTAGTTGGTTGTTCTGCAACCTCATTTCTCCTACAGGTTTGAGAAAGTTGTAAATTTATAGATTATCCAGTCTGTTTTTTTGTTTTAAGAGTAAGAGTGATGCTTTTTCACACTTTCTACATCCTGAGCAGCAGCTGAAAACTTACTACATTCTCGATTAACTTCATTCCTATGGCGGAGGGTATTCTGCAGTCTCCCCGTCATTATGTTATGCGTTTCTTCACCCTATTTTACTCCTCCTCGTTCAGTGATTTACACACTCCATTTTGATTTACCTTGCCTGGTGTTTCTCCCTATTGCAGCATAATATATTTGCCCTCAGATTAACATTACCTCCTCAGTTTTCTTGAAGTCTTTAATGGAAAAATTCATAAGGAGATTCTTTAGAGTAATTTTTATTGCAATGAGAAACTACTTGTTTTAAATATAACAAGTGAGAAAGCATTTGTGATGCTTATTTTTTATACCAATTATAGCAGAAAAACCTAAAAATGGTGATTAAGGAGGCCAACTTTTCCATGCTAAGTTTCAGTATGATGGTTTTGTAAGATTTTATGTCCAAAAATTGATGCAGGATACATTTTGAAATAGATGACATTTTTGTGATGGCATGCTTTTGAATACTTTAATTCTAAAGTTTCTATTTATTTTTTATACAGAAATAAAATATTATAAATCTCAGCATTATACATGTCTCAACACTTTTTAAAAATAGAAATTTCAAGAAATAATGTAGAATGTGTCGTGATGTCTGTTTTGAACTAAATTCTATAACTATTTTTAGTAACCTGCTCTCACAATCTTTCCTATAACTGATATATATGTATGTACATATAGATATGTGTGTGTGCATTTATACACACACATCAAAACATTCTTCTTTCACATTTTCATCCAATTCTAATTTATAAAATATACATAATTGAGACATTATTAGTATGCCTTATTGATTCTCAAAATGATGTTGATAATCTAGTAAATATCAAATATAAATTCATGTTTTATCTTCCAGCCTTATACTTTTTTATGTATCTTTGTTCTACATCTTCATATACTATTACAGCAAACAAACCTCCAAATTTTGTTATTTTCATAAGTATCATATACTACACAGACTCTTCATGACATGCAAACTAGTCTGAAATATTATCACTCTCATTTCATATGCTGCATTTTCCACAACTTTAAAATTATTCACTTGTGGCAAAAGCTTAGTTTTGAAAGCCATATGTGATCCTATACAACAGGTTCAAGGGAGGAGGGGAGATGGAGCTACTATGAGAGGATGGGTGGGGAGGAAGGGGGTTATACCTGCCGTAGCTTCACAGTTTCTGGGGATCAGATATGAGTCAGCTTAATAGTAGTGGGAGGTTGTTTAGCAGAGTAAAGACCACAGACTTTGGAGTCAGGCAGACATAAATTTGAATTCCAGCTCTACCACTTGCTAACTATATGATTTCAGATATTTCAGTTAACATTTTAAGCCTCAGTTTCCATTTCTGAAAAAGATATTAGTTAATGACAACTACCTCCTAGGTCTGCTGTGAGACAGGCATGATGCTAAGAACTGTACATATGTGCATCACTTTATTTTATCTTCACAATAATCTAGAATGTAGGTATTATTCTCATTTTGTAAATTATTGAATGCAAGGTAGGTTAATTAATGGGAAATTAAGGCATATAATGTTCAAGTCTCTTTCCCAAGCCCAATTTCCCATAGCCCAATTGATAAAACCAGGACTTTAACTAAGGACTTTAACATATATAGTGCTTCCCTGCATCTGTTTTTACTGGTTAGTGCCTAGCCATGAATAAAGGAATCTCATGCATCTTTAAAATACATTGAACTCAAGTTTAACACAGAGCACGGAATACAGACCAAGGAAAAGCTGGGAAGCCAAACAGGGCCATTGAGGTAATACAGAGACACATCTGAAAGGTACGACCATTTCTGGAATGGAGGGTTAAGATTAGGAGACACTGTTCCCGGAGCCCAGGGGCCCTGGTGAGAGCTGGAGTGGTGACAGAGATGACTAGGAGGAGCTGGAGCCAGGAGAGCATCCAGCAGCCGAGAAGACAGTGCAAGTGAGGAAACATACTTTGCCACCTTCTTTCCTCCCACGAATTTGCCAATCATCGGCTGCTTCCTCCCACTGGCTAGACCCAGGGAGTCCTGGATACAGGAACAAGGAAAACAGCCTGAAGAGGTCAGTTGTGCTGTGATACCAAGCAGAGCCAGAAGCATGAAAAATGGACCTAACGAACTGCCAAGGATAGAAACCCCTACTTCTTCTACGCTCCCTTCTGAGTACCCCAACTTTCTTGAACTTATTTTTTTGAGTGCCTGTGTGAAACAAATTTCTCATTTTTTCCACCTAGTTAATTTTCTGTTATATATTTTACATAGCTGTTAATTTTCTCTATTTTTCATTCCATTTATGTAGTTCTCTTGAGAACTCTGGCCATATCATTTCAATCTGATAGAGACCCAACTTTTCTCATGTTGGGAAAGATGCTCATCAGACACTGGGCGATAATGAAGATGGATTTCAAACAGTGGCAGTTCATATGCCACATGCTTATTGAAGTGAACTGCAGATAAATTGTTTACATTGATTCCATGTTTACCTGCTACGAGATTAGTAGTCATGAAGTTATTTATTCCCCTAAAATGCCCGAGTAGGATGATTTAATTTTTTTAAATGGAAAATTTGTGTTGACTTTTCAATTTATGAACTTTTATTTACCTTGGTAGTCTTTTGATGACATTTTATTGGTTTCATTTCTTGTATTTGGATGGCTTTCCTGGCTAGAATATAAGATCCAGAAAGTTAGGAACTTTTTATGTCTCTCAAGGCCACTTGGCACAAAGCACTCAATTAATATTTGCAATTCAATTTATGATCTAACCAACGTTTCATCTATTACTGTATTCTTATGATTAAAAATTATCTTCTTTTATGTATTGAAATGCCTCTCAATATCTTGACATTTAGCTCTATTAAACTTGTTGTCTTCTTAGATGTTATAGCACCTTTGTTACTATAGCAACCATTTTCCCTGTTATAACTGTGCAGATATTAGAAGAAAAATTGTGTAGAATGTATTTTTGTTTGCCTTTTCTCTAATATTTATTTATTCTATTTAACAAAATTAAGAATATTCATCCAGTTTTAAGTTTACATAGCACAGTACTCATCAGAATAATGAATCTGCTTTCTCCAGCACAAAAACATGTTTCACTACCAAATAATTTAAAGCATCTCTTATTAAAAGGATCTCATAGGGTTCAGGTTACCTCAAACAGCCCAAAAATACTTCCATAAAATGTTGAAATATATTCCAGTATTCATTGCTTAAATTATTTAATATATGTCTGTTCCAACAAAAGCATCAGTGCCATATGACCCTACATTACTGGGCTGTAGCCCACCTGTAAACTCATTTCTAGATACTCTCCCTTAGCTTATTCTAACCAGTAACTTGGCTGTTTTTAAGCTCCCAGAACATGCCAAGCTATTAATATCTCCCATCTTATAACCCGCATGTCTGCTGATACATCCCCAGAAGTTTCTTTACACGGATGACTCTCATCTCTGGGTCTCAACTGAAAAATGCATCCTTCTCAGAAAGACTTTCTCTTTTTATCTTATGTAATTACTTCCTCCCCACAAAATTTTATTTTCTACCCTAGAAGTCCACTAGTTTTCTTCCAAGTCCTTATTGTAATCTGTAATCTATTTTTTGCTTTGTTCTTGTATCTTCTTCAGTAGAATAAGTTTATCAAGGTCAGGAAACCTATGTATATTGTACACTATTTTATTTTCAGTGTCTGGCATAAAAAAGGCACTCAATGACTATTTGATTAACACATCAAAGAGGAAGTTAGTAAATGAGAGAATATAGTGATGTGTGTTCCAATCTCACAAGAGGTAAAACCTTAGAAGTTGTCTAAATAATAATTACCGCAAGAGCAGCAGGGCTAGACTCTCTGGAATGCTATTATATTTATAAACAAATATTGGTGCCTTCTGAGTATCTGTTAATTGTTTTGGCACTCTTTGAGATCATCTCAAGACTTCAAAAAACTGAGAAAGCCTGTGAAGACTCTGAGATCTAGTATAAAAGTGTATAATCAAGAGCTGAGCTGTGAAGTATAGCCTCTTTAAGGAAAATGAAGATTCCCAAGTTAAGAAACTGTTTAAAGAAACTTAGTCATAGCTCACAAATGCGACTTCGAAGACACTGGGAGACACTTCTGCCTGCAAGTCCCACTCCTAGACGGACACACCAGCAGGGCGGTGATCACGTGCGCCTCCGCCCTCCTCCTGGCGCTCTGGCTCTGTCTCAGGCACACCTGCACTCAGCCCATGGTTTTTGAATGAAGGGGGAAAATGGTTCACATCTGTTATCCTTATCTTTGATAAAAGAATCCAAATTACTACTGAGTTTACTCAGTAGTAATAAAACATTTAAAGATATGTGGTTAAAGAGACTTAATTGTGGCCATGGCAAAATGCATTATTTGATTTAAAGCTGTAAAATTCTGTGAAATGGATACTATTAGTACATCATTTTAAAAATGAGACTCTGGGCCTTAGATAGTTACTGAGCTATTAAAAATTATAGAGCTGCTACTGAAACCCAGATTGGCCTGACTTACAACCAAAAGTCTCACCTCCTCACTATAATATTCTGTGTCCTCCTGATTTGATGTTTAGGGTGCATTGCTATAAGCAGTCAGGGGACAGAGGTTTATATAGAATTTGTGTAGAGCTCAAAATAATGGTGGAAACTTCTATCCAAATAAAGGTGATGAATTACTAACTGCAATTTGGAATTATCACTATATCTATTAGACCAATGGTATAGGCATAGGAGGTGCACATTACAGCAAGAGGAAGATTCCGTGAAAACAAGGCATTTTGAGTTTTAGTCCTTTACATGCTGATAGTTTCTTCAATCAAAGTGGATGAGAATATCATTGTAAATTTCATAAGTTTTTAGCAAAGTTTCTTTAAAAAAGTATTGCCTACTTTCCTGAGAGAGAGCAAAGAGAGCAGGTAGCTATAGTCTTCAATATCTGCTTTAAGGTAAAAAATATATTTGTTCTCACCCCAAGTATTTCTTAAATTTAAGTTTCTGTTTTAGCTGATTCCAACTTATGTTGACCTTTTGCCTTAGCCCCAGTAAAAGAGTTACAATCATTTATTCAAATAAAATAGATCATGTGAATTTTACCACTGCATGGTGGATTTGAAGAATTGAAGTTGTTCTTAAGGCTCTTGAAATTATAGGGAAAACAAACTTTAATTATTTAAATAATTGAGCTTTCTCTCAACAGATCAGGGGAATGACAATACACATATCAGCTAAGGAACATTAATAAATATAATTCTTGTACAAATCAGGTGAATGGCAGAAATTTAGCATATCTCAAAAACCTTAATTAAGGCATTCCTCTGCTACATAAATTCTGTTTTTTTCCATGTGTCACTTAGAATTATTACAATGCTCCCCCTCTATCTGCTGTCATTTAAAGACGTCTTTTGACTGACAGATACAGATCCATGCTAATAAAACTGCTCTAATATGATGCCTTCTTCAATAACGTACCGGAGAGTAAAGGGCCTAGAATAATCACTCACACTGGATTTCCGATCCTTCCAAATCCTCCCATTACTCACTTTCACAATGTTCTAGTGCAAATGAAATTGCCTGTTCCTACCCCTCTATGAGTAGTAGAGTACCCCTCTACCACTCATAGTAGAGTAGTCGCACTATGAGTAGTCGCACTAACCAGTAAAGCTCTCATGAAGTTGCTTTTTTGACTTTTTTCAATTTCTATCTTCAAGACTGACTTATTACCAGTCATATGATGCTTACAATTTTTTAGTTAAGAGTATTATCCTGGATGGAGGTGGAGCCCACTCTACTAAGTGAGGTATCACAAGAATGGAAAAACAAGCAGCACCACATGTACTTACCATCAAATTGGTGTTAACTGATCAACACTGAAGTGCACATATAGTAACAACATTCATCGGGTGTCAGGCAGATTGGGGGGCGGAGGGGATGGGTGCGGTGCGCACCGTCTGGAAGACGGACACGAAGTTCTGACTCAGGTGGGACAAAGGCAATATACATAACCTAAATATCTGTACTCCTATAATATGCTGAAATTAAAAAAAAAATTTAAAAAGTAGGGACTCTGTGTTGATATTCTAAAGCAGGCTTTGCACTTACTAGGGTGTGGTTTTGGACATTATTTAACCTCATGGTAGATTGTAAACCTTTCTGCCTATAAAGTTGTGACTTTGCTATGTTTCTGCAGTAGATAGGGTATATTTCTCTGCCCTATTTTCAAGATTGACTGTAAGACTCATTTTGTTGATAGCATGAGATTTCAAGCAGAAGCTTTAAGAACAATTGAGGGGTTGACCTTATGCTCTCTCTCTCTCTCTCTTCTCCCCTCACTTACTGTGAGAATGGCATGTCCAAACTAGGGTCTGACCTTCAGCCTTGAAACAGACATGTGAAGTAGAGCTTCAACAGTTAATGTGGGCAGGAAATGCTTTGCTGTCTTTCACTGAAAGCCACCAAACTCCAAGGATCATTTGTTACTATAGCAAAGCTAAACAACACAAATTTTATTTGTAAAAGGTTGAGACAACCAAAACCTACTTCTTAAGTTTTATGGATATTAAATGAAAGATTCCATATATCATGTTCAGGCTAGTGCTTAGCATATAGAAACCTTTTAAATAATGGTGTCAGCCAACGTTAATATTATCATTAGAATAAGCCTTTTGTCTACACAACCATATACTAAGTATTTTGAGGACAGAGGTGATGACTTCACCCTAATTGAGGTGAGGAACTGAATGAAAAAGAGAACAAACTCTTCTGGCATACTTAGTATATTCTCGGCCAGGCTGATTACATAGATTATTAAATCATTTTGTTCTCACAACACTGAGTAATAAATACTACCATAAGCCACAGCCAATGATAAAAGTGAGCCTCAGAAAACTTAAGAAAGTTTCCCTAAGTCATATGGCTAAATAAGAGATGGACCCCAAATTTGGACTTGGCTTCTAAATCCATGCTTTACTCACTGTATAAAACTGTCCAGATAGTATCTTACGTATGGTGGATTCTTGCAGGATTGATTTTCATGCTGGCCAAAAAGCTCCACTAATACAACTTTCAGAATCATGTCATAACTGATCTGTGCTATAATGCTGCAGATTTTAGCCAGGTAAGTCCTTGCAGAAGACTTTGTTAGCCAGGAGGGTTAGGATGACAAATGAGTAATTGGGTCCATGTCAAAGTGTATGTACTCCACTCTACTCTGTAGTCATATTGTATATTTAACCCCAAGACAGATGAGGAAGCCTGGCCCATGTCAGCTGGTCCTCACCATTCAGATTAATCTGCTTATGGAAATGCTCCGGCTTATGTATATAGATTTGGACTCAAAAGAATCACTAAACAACCAGGAATTCTGAGATTATCCTTAATACAAAAATATGTATCCAATGGTGTATGTCCCTTTTAGAGGGACCTGAATGCTGTTTGACGATGGAAAATATCCATTATGTGTCCTGATTGTGCTGACTGACTTCTATAATGTTTAAGTAACTAAGCCTTGATACATTTACCCAGCTGATGTCTATTTCTGGTCTCATTTTCAGTCTGAACATACCACTGATATTTGTCAATATGGTGGTTGTGAAATATTCAATGAATAAGTAATGACTGAATGATGGTAAATTTTGAAATAAACCTGACAAAGAATAAGAAATTTTTTGTTTGTCATTATTCCCTGAGTACTTTATTTTAAAATGGAAGTCCATTTACAACTCTAGCCATTTGATTTCCTACAACATAAAGGATGCATATAAAATGCATATCTATTCTCTTATAATGAGTGAAGTCATAGAGAAAACTCTTTGCAGGCTCTTAATTTTAAAAAACATTTAAACACTTCATAACTATATTTTAAGGGAGAACTACATATTTTACTTAAAATTTTGGATTTCAAACCTCAAACCTGGCATGCCTCAGTTTTCCAGGAGAATATGATATAGGGTAGGAGGTCAAATAGGTTATGATATAGCAATGATGGATACAAAGATTTCCACATCTCAAAGAATGAACAAAGCAATTTATCGATAGAGAAGAAACTTTCTCATGTGTGCATTGCTTGTGATATGTCAGGTATCACCAAATTCATTTGTGCTTTATTGAATTAGTTTCTAAAAGTAGGCTCTAGGTCTGGAGAATAGTAACTCATATTTGAATTCTCTGGAATTTCTTTGAAAAATAACCTTAAAACAGTGAATCTTTTTCACCATTAACCAAATTCATTTTTTATTGGAAAACAGCAACACAAAAGAAGAAGGTTATCTTCTCTTTCACAATTGCCCCTCTCTTGGCAATACTGGAAGTGAATTCCAGTTCTAACAGGTTTCCTAAAGGCTCGCCAGGCTTTCCCGGGTTCTATTTGAGGAGTAAAGAGCTCCCCTCTCTCCACAGAAACTATTGTGTGACTTAGACAACCTAGTTTCCACGTGTGAAATAGAGCTTCTCTTTTATTTCCAGCCATGATTATCTTGGTAGCCTGGGGAAATCTCTAGTCTGGCTTTACTTTCTCCGCATTGCCTCCTTCTCTTCTCTTACCATCTCATTCCTCTTGCTCTTAACTGGAGAGTCACAGTGAACAAAAGACTTGACCATTAGCCTCCATGTACCTTATTCATTAAGCTCTCTACCTGGTGTGCCAAAATTAACTCAGCCACATTATGCTGAATTGCAACACTTTTGAAAGCTATAATGGCATTTTTTTCAAACAACTGTATTTTCCTGTTAAAAATACTCTAACATTTTTCTTTTGGTCTGAGGCTCCTGATAACCACTGATCTTAATTAGAGGGATATGATGTGCATGTGTGCTTCTCTGTATGTGTGCCTATGCAAGTGTGCACATTTATGGGTGAAATTTGTAGAGCAAATATATTTCACTACTTTTACAAGACTATCTTAAGGGAAAACTGCTGCTTTAAAAAATGTTATTTGTACATCGCCTCCCATTTTCAAATGTATTGAGGGGTTTCTTTACTAAGAATTTAAAAGGAAGAAATATTAATTTTCAAAAACTTTTTTGGGGGAACTACATATCCCTTATAATTAGAATGACAGATGTTAAGTTACATATAAGGATGCTTGCAGCTCCTAAAATGTGCATTCTTTATTTTAGTTATAGGATAAACTAATATGTGTGCCTGCTTTAAAAAAAGGCAAGTTACATATTTTATTTGCACATAGGTTAGATATATTAATTGCTTATTTTTGTATATAAAGTGAGATATGTACATTATCTGTGTATCTATCTATCTATTTTTGGTCTTTTATTTCTAATTGCATGAGGGAGCTTTCCACCTTTCCTATGAACTACACACTTATTTTTAGGCACAGATCATGAAATCTTACTTTAAAGGCAAATGTATAAATCACAAATCCACTTGTAGCTGTTTTAGTGGAAGCAAAGAACGGAAAATTTTTTGTGACTCTTGGCCCTGTTGTGACAAAGTCAGCTCCATTTTAACATACTGATAACATGACTCATCATTTCACCCCTCCTGCCTGATACGAGTATCTCTTACTTGATTAATGAATTACCCTTGTCCCCATTCCCTTAGCTAACATTTTCAGGGTCATTTCCATTGCCTCATCTCCCTTTCTTGACAGAGCTCATCAGTCACCTAGTCTTGTTATTTGATTGTCTCAAAAACTCTAAAATTATTATTTTCTTCTCCATGCTGAATAAAACAATCTTATTTTAGGCTTTGTATTAGTGAGAGTACTAAATATGCTTTGGAAAAAGAGACCCCAAATGCACAGAGGGGTGATGGGCCAGAGTGAGTAGGAAAACCTGCTTCCTGAGGTTATTCTAGAACCAAATTCTTTGTCTATTGTTGCATTTTCACCATTCCATCCGATCGAAGCCGGCTCACTCGTAATGTACAAGTGCCAGCCTGCAAGGGAGAAAAAGAGAGGTGGAGAGAATTGGGTGCTGCAGATCACTTACGTTTACATATTTAGCCAGAACTTGGTCACCTGTCTCCAACTAAATACAGGATATGATGACAGATGTAATCTCTAGATGGGATATATGTGCCACAGGCATTTATTCCTTTGACATAGTTGTACTGAGCACTCTTTGGCATTAAGCCTGTTCTAGATGTTGAGGTTCAACAGTGAACAAAATAGATTCCCATCTCTCATAATACGATACTTACATTTCAGAGGGAAAGTCTCAACAATACACAAATAAAGCAAATAAATTTGATACCAATCGATTAGACTAGGACTTTTATTTAAAAAAAGAAAGGAACAAGGAAAGAGTGACTTATCCTGCTAATTAAGCGTGTAGAGCTGCTTATTGTCCTGCTTTTCATATGTGAGAACAGAGAAGCAATAAAAAGTGAATAAGCCACAACGGTTCTACTCAATATAGCAAATAAATATATGTTGAGTATTATAAATGCTCTAAAGAAACATGAAGCAAGGTAAGAGAACAGAGAATAATGAGGCACCTCATTAGATAAGGTGAGCAGAAAGATCCTTCTAAGGAGATATCATTTGATAAGAGACAGGAGGAAATTGAAGGAAAGTGCCATGTGGGTGTCTGGACATGAAAGCATGTCAGGCAGAGGGAGGAGCCTGCGTGCAGAGGACTTGAGGTGAGAGTGACCTCAGCACAGTCAAAGAAGAGTAGCAAGAAACGTGGTGTGGCTGGAGAGATGGAGAAGAGTGGTATGAAATGAACTTGGAGAGTTCTTTGGGGTCAAATTTTATAAGACCTAGTAGAACCATGAGGAAGACACTGCATCTAAGTCTGAATAGAATGGAAAACATTAAAAGGTTTGAGCCGAGGCATGACATGTTGTAACTCTGGCCCATGAAATAGCCCATGCTACCCTAGAGGGACACTAGCAAAACTGGAAGCTGTTGACCAGTGAATGTTCACATGCAGGCTGGCCTTAAGGACTGACTATGTCCTATGCCTTATGCTAATGAAGCACTCTAAAAGGATGTTTCCCATTTAATGTTTACAACATGCATTTTTGGGCATAATGTCAGGTCACTTTTGTATCATATTTTGCCTCCCCGAGCTGCAATTTCCTCATCTAAAAGATGAGAATCATTCCTTGATAGGGTCAGCCTTAAAGACTGAATGACGCGTCACAGAAGAAGCATGAACAGTGCTTAGCCCATAACAGAAAGGCAAGCTCCTTTCGCTCTAGGCACCCACCGTTCCTGTTGTTTTCAGGAAGCAAACAAGTTTTAGGGAAGAAGTCTACAAGGCAATAGAATGCAAGCGAGGAACAAGAAAAAGGAATAGAAGAAAACGGGAAGAGAAATAAAAAAAGAAAGAGAGTTGTTTATGCAGCTACCAGCTGCTCTGGATGTTTTATGACAGTGAGTAGGATAAATTTCTACATCTAAAGAATGAGAAGAAGCAAAAATGCAAACACAAAGCTGTATTTCTGCTTTTATAGCCTTAACTGCATATTCCTTGACTTGTATTTTATATTGGGAGCCACCAGCCAGTGGTCAAAGCAGAGTGTCAATGGCACTTGTGTAGGATTTTCCTTTCTACCAGGTTAGAGCTAATAAATATATCCAATTGAAACTTCTAAAAGCTAGTGCATTTGCAAGTATCTTTTTAAAGGGGACCAGTTGAATCCTTTGAAATAAATGAATACTTCTATTGTAATGCAAAATAATTTTATTCAATAGATCCTTTTTCTATATATATCAGTTCATTGATATAGAATGCTATTCTTATTTTAGGATTTGTGGGTTTTTAGGAGGGGGCAGTTACGGAGATCCATTCCTTTTCTTCAGTTGATAATAAAGACATGGGACTCTCCTATGTTTTTAAGGATTAATTCTGGTATGGAGGGCACGAACACATTCAACCTCAGAAGCCATACTGGATTCAACTCAGAGCTCTGCCAATTTACAAAGTTCCATGACACTAAGCAAGTTACTTAGCACTCTAATTCCCCTTCTACAAACTGAGGAGCATGATAGTAATTACTTCAAAGGGTTCATGTGAGGATTCAGGAAATACAAATAATACTTAACAAATGATAAGCTCTCGGCAAGTTTAGTTATCATCATAAGTAAAAAATGCATTGGTATTTTCCTAAACCACCTGAGAGGAAGACAAGATTCATTTAGAGTCGAATGTCCGCAGTCATTTTTTTTCCACCAGTAGTATGCATATTCTTCTGTGTTGTCTACATCTGATGGTTGGGAAGAGGCTCAAATATTCCACTAATTCCTCACATGCTATCTCTTCTGGATGCTTTTCTACCTCCTGCTCTCTACCTTCATGGGAGGAACTCTGACAGAGTGGGATAGGAGGAGGCTATTTCTGGGGGAAATCACTCAGTGTGGTCTTTAGTTAGTGACCAAATTCTAGGCTCCCTAACAAGTCAGGAATCTTGGAGTGGCCCTCTTTGATCTCTGGAGAGAGTAGGTGGTGTATATTTCCACAGTCTTGGCTGTAAATGACAGAAACCCAACTCAAAATAGCTTAGGCAAAAAAGGGTTTTATTGAATAACTGAAAACTCCAGTGGTCTGTTCACTGTGGCATGGCTGATCCAGATGCTCAAATGGTGTCAGAAATACATCTGTTTTTAATTTTTGGCTCTGTTTTCTTTTGTTCTCAGCTGTATTTTCCCTCCAGTAGCAATGAGATGGCCACCGGGATCTTGAGGCATATATTTTGGGAGAGAGGGTCTGTCTTCCAAAGGATCTGACTAAAGTGCCAGTAACTGTGTCTTCTTTGGTTGGTTGAAGTCAGCTGCCTAGTCCTGAACTATTTATTATGGCCAGTGGGATAGAATATTTTGATTGGCTGGCCTGGGTTGGGGCCAAACACAGCTGATGGGGAGGACACAAACAATGTCCTGTTTCCCTTCTTCAAGGTGCCTCTCATCTAAGAACATGCCCACCCATAAAAACTCCAATGTAAGAGAAGCCCTAGGGGCAAGGTCTTGCCAGAAACTCTACTAAGTAAGATCTTCAAATCATCACTAGTCAGCTGATAGCTGATAAGCTCATTTGGGCTAATAAAACTCATTCTTATGGATCAATAATATGGAAAGCATGGAAAGAGAACTGTCCAGAATCTAGCGATACTATTCACTACACCCCTTCCCATATATTTTTGGTGCTTATATAAGAATCTGAGGCTAAAACCTTATCTGCAAGCATAAACAGTAGAATCAAAAGTCTTGTCTGTAGTATTGAAATTTACCATAAAAACTATAAAGACATTGTGACTATACAAAATTATGCTTTGCACACAGAATTTTCAAAATTTATTGAGCATATGGATTCATGCCTGGGTTCTGTTGGACAAAGCACAAAGTGCAAAGAGAAAAATCACCTCTTACTTTGATGAAGTACAAGCAGGAGTCCATAGATCTCACGTTGGAAGCTAAGGGCTCCCCGAGAGGAAAGCAGATTGAGAGAATAAAATATGTGTCTCCACAGACTATCTTGGGGGGTGGGGGTGAGATAGATTCCAGTGTACACCATGTTATCGAATACAGCAATCCTGCCTAGTGGGAGAGGAAGTTTTTTTCTGAGGCAGTAGGCACAGAGCGGTAATATGTAAGTCTGGAGTTTGACTTCCAATTGATTTTCTGTGTGAAATAAATACACAAATGAAAAGATTCAGTAGGATGAAACACAGTAGATGCTGTGAGACAATGTGCTTCATCTACACATGCTTGGCTCTCATTTTCTACCGTGTAATCTCCCCGTAGGGTCAAGGCAGTATCTCTAAGGGTAACACACGGCCACCACTTCACTCCATCCCACCCTGCCTGAACAGTTCACTCTTCAGTGACTTGGGGGTTAATCAGGAAATAGTCCGTATAGCATCCTTATACGGACTAAATGGTGGCAAAATAAGGCAAGGAAAACATAGAAAAATGTGTGCTTTTTATCTACAGAAGTCATAAAACATAATCAAATTTTGTTAATCACAATTGGAAAACTAATTGAGTTTTCTATATGTCACATTCTCAGGATAATAAACTTTCTTCTGTTTCAACAGATTACATGTAATTAGAATCAGTTCACTCACAAGTACATCTTCTTTTTATAGATACTTACAGACAAAAGGTCACATACAGAAGAGTTTCATCAAATGCATTTGCAATATCTTAAAGAAAATATTGACTAAAACAAACAAAAAATCCCTGATCAATGATAGAAGATGAAAAAAACACCATTTTCCCCAAAGACTCCATTATAACTCATTTAAAAAAATAATATAAACTTATTCTTTGTTTTTTATCTCCAAATTTATTAAAAATTTGACTTTTGACTTTAGCAGCCCACACAGTTGTATTTTAGATACATTCACTCTTTCTTCTCAGGGATGATCAAATTCAATATTGTGTTTGCCTAGGAGCCGGACACTTTTCACTAGACTAAATATCCTTCTACTGTTCCTGTTATTCCTACCTTGAGCTAAAAGAAGATATCCAGAGTAACCCGGAACAGCATGAAATGTTCAAAGTGTAAAGCTCATATTGTAGTAAGTCTGAATGTGCATTCTTAAAATTCATGCACCCATATTTTTATTAAATGTTCCCTATAAACATGTAATTTTAGGTTCATTTATTCTTTCAAGAAATGTTTAAGGAGCAGCTGGACCCTATACTGCGTGCTACGGGTTCAATACTGAGCAGAACTGACACGGCCCACACACTCAGGAGACGACACTGAAGTGACACTGTTAAAGGGAGCTTTCCAGGAAGGTGCAAACTACAACTTCAAAATGTGAAAAAGAAAATAATAAAGGAGAATCAATGTAAAGTATGATGAATTAGATTAATAATTTAGTAACACCATGACCAAAATTCTTATAGGAAGGGGGTTAAAGGAAGTCAGCCCAGGGATGGATGAAGAAGGTTATGTAGGATTTACATATGTTGGGTAGGGTGAACTATTTGATATCAAAAAAGACCTTGGGTTTATGTCAGGGAGTACTGCAAGCCTGGGAAGGCTAGTGGCTAAAAGCACCAACTTCAGTGCAGGTCAGTAAGTGCTAACTATTAGTTGAAGTAGAAACAGAAAAGTAAAGAGACACAGTTGAACAATATCTATAGGGCCATTTTGGAGAGCCTAAAGGATGAAAATTAATTTATACATTGTTCTATAATTCTGTGGTCTCCAAGTAGAGTGTGAGATGATTCATTGGCATGTTTAGGATGAGATTACTAGAACTTCTATTTATATAAAACAAAAATACATTAAGCATTTTCTAGTGTTTAATACAAATTGACATTAGCTTATGTATATAAATTACAAATGAATGATTGAATAAATAGATATACTGATGGTGCAAGCTCTTTAGTTTCTTTTTAACTGATTTGGTATATAATTTAAAAAATGGAAACTATTGCCTTAATTAATACCTTAGGAGAGTGGGGACAGTATCAAAATCTTCTGTTTTTCCATAAATTAAACCTAAACAGTAATTCTGAGATTATATACTTTACTTGATTAGGCTTCATTTTTTTTTTTTTTTGGTAATTAAATGCCACACAAGGTTGGACACAATTAACTCAGTATGCAAAGATTAATTATGCCCACAGTCTGTTATAAACATTATTTCACATTTTCAATTATTTAAATTTACTAACTTACAAGATGCCCAACTTCTTATAAAAAATAAATGAGAGTTATCCATTTCATTGATACAGAAATTCACAGTTTGTTCTTGAGACATTAGTCCAATAATAGAGATAATTATGAGACAAATAGATCCAAAGATGAGGCTTTGTCTTCATTTACTTACCACCATTAGTACTTATAATATTTCCTCAAAGATAACTTACTTCTGTTTTCTAAAAGACATTTAAAAATATAAAAGTACAATGTGCAAAATAATCAGAGCCCATGCAACTCCTCTCCAGAATTAACTCTTAATATTATAATATTCTGTTATATTTGATTGCCTGTCTTTAAAGAATAAAAACATTAGAATAAGGAGGAATTCCTTCTGTCTCTCATCTGAGTCACATTCTTACCCCATTCCTCCAAATACTCAAAGTCACCCACTACTATGAATTTAGTGAATATCTTTCCACCCTATCTTTATATAAAAATATGCATGAAATATGATTTTACATGGATTTAAAATATATACAGATAATTGTATTATAATATACATATTCTGCAACTTGTTTTATTCATTCAACATTTTGTTTTTAACATGATTAACATAGACATTTAAATAGATCTGGAATAGAACTCTAGCATGTGATAATATTTACATTTTGTTTGTTCCCCTGGTGATGAAATATAAGTTACTTGCAACTTTTGCTATTAACAATAATTCAGCAGTAAAACAACTCCCTACATAACTCCAGGTAAAATTTTTCCAGGGAGTTTATAATTTCTAGGTTGAGAGTATAGATACTTCAAATTTTGTGAATTCTTTCAAACTATTTCCACAATGGTTAAGCCAATTTATATTCCCAGCAGCCTTTATGGGAATTCTAATTTCCCTGAAGTTTCACCAATACTTGGTATCATTTTTTTTCTTTTTACCAATTTTATCAGTAAAATAGTTTTCATTTTTATTAGCATTTTGATTAGCAATGAAGCTGAGCATCTTCTCAAATATTTATTACGCAGTTTTTTTTTCCTTTGTGAATTATATGTCCCTTTAGCCATCTTTTATTGAAAGATTGCGTTTAGGAGTTTAAAAATAGAGATCAAAGATCTCTGAATCTTATAGATTTTTAATAAAATGATTTTATATTTACACTATAACATTATTTATGATTAATATTCCCTGTATAATATGTAAACCACATAATGCATGCATATGTATTTATAAACACATCAGTATAGTTATGCATGTATGTAGATACATGTGTACATGAACACACAAAGTCTTGCAGTATGACTTTTAAATTTGCTCTAGGCCTAACTCATTATATCCACACACTGTTCTCTTTTCTTTGTTCTTTTGCCAGGGCTTAGTTGAGACAGTAAAGTTAGTTTTCATGTATCATTCTCTCTGTGTCTTGTAAATTAGTCTCAAGGGGTCAGCTATCAAATGAATACTTACCATGGCTGATTTTATATTAGAACAAGTGTCCTGAGCCTTCTTCATGACATATTCACCTTGAGACTCTATCTCTTCCCTCAGGCATGACAGATAAGCCCAGGAGCTCCCAAAAGCCAGCTTGGTTAAATGTCATATTGTTTTTCCCTAATCCCTCTCTGTTCTTGTTCTTGTATGTGTCAGGAGCATGCCCTAGCTAAGTTTCCCTTGGCAGAGACAAATTAAGAAAAAACTTGTTAATTTAAAATTAGGCCTAAATGTTCAGTGTGTACATTAACCATTTTTCATGATACATGAAACTTCACGATGGAGCCTTTTTTATGTAGTAGGGTAAATTTTCCCCTCAGTGGTACTTGTTGGCACTTGGAAATTTGAGAGAGAACACATTAATTCAAATCAGAAAATTACAAGTTCATATAGGTCTTGTAAAAAGGGTTCAATCTCTAAAATTAACTGACTCTATCTCAAGAATCATATTCTACTTTGTGAATTTTTCAATACAATTCAATATCCATATTATCATCTTACAGTATAATAAGGGCATGCTTATAGCAAATCAAACTCTAACACCAATAAAAAAATCCCATAAACTAAAACAATTTTAATTTATGATGGATTGCTAAAGGACTTTTGGGAGTTTATAAGATATTCTCCTGATCAGTGCAACTGACATAAATAGAATAAGGCTATCCAATTGAGATTTTAACTTAGATCTGGAAATAGAAATCCAGCTCTCACAAGTGTGGATTTTTTTTCCTAAGCAGCACAGCTGAAATTTTAGAAGTGGCCTCCATATAGGTAGTAGTGTCAATTAATTCATTCATCCTAGTACTTTTGCAGGCATACCATAACCAGGCTGGGGAAGAGATTTAGATTCTTAGCTTACCTCTTAGGGGCAGGGACAAAAGTTAGGAATAGCATGTAGACTTGTGAATTTTACAACTTTTTTAATTTTTACAAAGGAACAATTTAGTAACTTTTGCATCCTTGGCTTCTTACACATTGAAAAGGTTGACATGAAATTTCTTGTATGACTTTATTCCAAAACACAGGTCAGTGATTCTTAAAATTTGGTATGTCTCAGAGTTCTCTAAGTGATTTTTTAAAATGATTATATTTTTTTAAATTAAAAACATTTCTTTCCCTTTGAAATGGACTTTATTTTTTTTGGAACAGTTTGATGCACAGCACAACTGAACAGGAAGTACAGAGTGCCCATATACTCCTCCCCTGATGCATGCACACCTCCACCGTCATCAGCATTCTGTATTAGAACAGCACATCTGTTAAAACTGATGAAGTTACATTGATATCATCAGAAGTCAACAGTTCACACCAGGTTGTTCTTGGTGCCATACATTCCATGGTTTTTGACAAGTGTGTAATGACATGTATTTACCATTACAGTATCATACAGAATAGTTTCACTGCCCTAAAAATTCTCTTCTCTGCTTCATCTATTCATCCATTCCCCCCATTCATCCCTGAAACCACTGATTCTTTTACTGTCTACATAGTTTTGCAGTTTTTAGAATGGCATACAGTTGGAATCATATAGTATTAAGCCTTTTCAGATCAGCTTCTTCCATTTAATAATGTATATTTAAAGTTCCTCCATGTCTTTTCATGGCTTTATAGCTCATTCCTTGTTAGTGCCTAATAATATCCCATTGTCTGAATACATTGTCTGAAATATCACTGTTCATCCATCCACCCAGTGAAGGACATCTTGGTTGCTTCCAAGTTTTAGTAATTATTAATAAAGCTGCTATAAACTTGCCATGTGCAGGTTATTGTGCAGACATAAGTTTTCAACTCATTTGGGTGAATATCATGGAGTGCAGTTGCTGTGTCCTATGGTAAGAGTTTTTAGTTTTGTAAGAAACTACCCAACTGTCTTTCAAAGTGGGTGTACCATTTTGCATTCCCCTCAACAATGAATGAGAGTTCCTATTGTTCCAAGTCTTCACCAGCATTCGGCGTTGTTCGTGTTCTAGATTTTGGCCGTTCTAATAGGCTTGTAGTGGTATCTCGTCATTGTTTTAATTTGTGTTTCCCTAATGACATATAATGTGAAGTATCTTTTCATATCCTGATTTGCCATCTGTGTATCTTCCTTGGGGAGGTGTCTGTTCAGGTCTTTTGCCCATTTTCAAAAAAAATTATTTAAAAAACTTCCCAGCTTTATTGAGGTATAATCAACAAATAAGAATTGTATGCACCTATGTGTGTTTGTGTACATACATATATGTGTGCACATATGTGTGTATATATATTACTGGAAACATTTCTATTAAAGAAAAGTAGTAGTTTTGAGGGTGTGATAGCTGCCGTTAAAGCTTATGCAGTTAATCGTTCCTCGTTTGAGGTTTGGACTTTCTTCCCATTGATGTAATTAGCTATTAGGTTTTCTGAAGTACATTTTTCATATCAAGGGGACAATGGTTTCAAAGGAGAGAGAGGGTGGGGCTGAGAGGAAGGCCAAGTTAATGCACAGTGCAGCAAGAGGCACAGGAAAATATCAACACTTTCTGCACTAGCTGTTTGCTGATGGTGCATTAGAACATGATGCTATTTTCATTTTAAACACAGTGGAGTTTTACACATTGCATTGTTGCAATGTAAGGGTTTTCAGGAGCTTCTGGTACCAAACAGTACCTTGCACATAATATGCTTGCAATAAATATTTATGGAATGAATAACAAGTTTGGATAAAATATTATTTCTTTGACTATCTTGGTGACTGGTTCTGATATAGTAAGACCAGTTTTGGTAGGAATGAGCCACAGGTAGTTAACCAATGCCGTGTCACTTAATCAAATACTCTATTCAGAAGTCTTAAAATGTTTTCAGCAGTTATTATTTTTTCAAATGACATTTTACTTTGAAGCATAAACAAATAAACATAATGAGAGAGCATCTCTGGTTAAACCAGGGGAGGGAGTTCTATAGTATCCCCAAACACACATTCTCCCCCATCCCCTATATGTGCATATGTGAATGTTGGGTGTGTGTGAATTAGAGGAGCTTCAAAGCCGATACCCGTTTGAATCCTACCTTCAAAGAGCTTGGTGTAGTAGCAAGGCATGAATGTAGACAGTTACGGTCAAAGTTAGAATGTAAAATATGTCATCTCCTAGATGAATATTAATTTACATTCAAGTTTAAATAAAATTATCCCTACCCCAGAGGATATCTTTGTCTTAGTTCTCTGTTTGAGAAAAGTATTTAAAAAACCAAAGTACACAGGTTAAAACTAAAAATACCAGATTTCTGCCACCCCAAACTGATCATTTTAAAACTATTTTTGTTTATTTGTGAGAGCCTTTTATTAAATGAGAAAAAGTGAAAAAAGTTGAAGTTTCTATCAATGGTTCAATTCCATTCTCCTGGGCTAATATCCAGTCTCAATTACTCTTATGAATTTGGTGTGTGTCCTTCCAGCCCTTGCTTAATATTTCTCCACACATATATTTGTATCCATATATAATGTTTTCTTTGTTTTTTCAAATTTACACATGAAGTATCAAACTTTTAAACTTTTTGCATTTTTCCCATTCAGTATTGTAGTTTTAAGATGAATACATATTTAAATAAACAGGTATTACACTAGTTCATTCGTTTTATTGCTGTTTTAGTATGCCATGTTGGGACTACATCTATTTTCATTTATTCCTTTCCCTAGTGATGGGTATGTAAATTTTAAAAAATTTTTCATTATTGAAAACAATGCTGCAATAAACGTATTTTTATATGTATCCTTGGGTAAGTATATAACGAATGGTTTCTTTCAACCAACTGACCTTCAACAAAGCAGACAAAAACATACACTGGGGAAAGGACATCCTATCAATAAATGGGGAAATTGAATAACCATATGTAGAAGAATGAAACTGGATCCTTATCTCTCACCGTATACAAAATTAACTCTCCGGACATTGGCCTAGGCAAAAAAATTGTGACTAAGACCTCAAAAAAAATGTAACAAAAATAAAAATAAACACACGGGACTTAATTAAACCAAAAAGATTGAGAGGAATGCTTACTGAAAGAATTGTATATATTTAAGGTGTACAATGTGATGCTCTGATATATGTATATATTGTGAAGTGATTACTACCATCATGCTAATTAACATGTCCATTACCTTACCTAGCTATTATTTGTGTGTGTGTGGCGAGAACACTTAAGACCTACTTTCTTAGCACATTTCAAGTATGCAATATGTTATTGTCAACCATAGTCACCATACATTAGATCTCCAGAACTTATTCATTTTATAATTGCATGTTTGTACCCTTTGACCCAAATCCCCTATTTTCCCCACCTCCAGACTCTGGCAACCACGGATTGGTTTTTATGAGTTTGGCTTTTTAGATTCAACATATAAGTGAGATCATAGAGTATTTACCTTTGTGTGTCTGGCTTATTTTACTTAATGTCTTCTAGTTTCATCCCTGTTGTCTCAAATGATAGGATTTTTTTGAGTTGTTCATTTATTTATTGTGGACTTTTATGAGTTCCTTATACATTCTCGATAACAGTTCTTTATCAAATATGTCTTTTGCAAACATTTTCTCATGTTCTGTGGCTTGTCTTCTCAATTTCTTGACAATGTCTTTCACAGGACAGAAGTGTTTAATCTTAATTAGTCCAGCTTATCAATCAGTTTGTTTGTGGACTGTGCCCTCTGTGTTGTTTTAAAAGTTATCGGTATGCCCACAGTCATACAGAGCTGCAGTCCCCAACCTTTTTGGTACCAGGGACCAGTTTCATGGAAGACAATGTTTCCACAGAGTAGGGTGGGGGATGGGTTCAGGATGATTCAAGCACATTATATTTATTATGAACTCAATTCTCTCTACTGATGACACTCTGTATGTGCAGCCACTCCCCAGCACTAGTATCACTGCCTCAGTTCCACCTCAGACCATCAGGCATTAGATTCTCATAAGGAGTGTGCAACCTAGACCCCTTGCATGCACAGTTTACAGTAGGGTTCATGCTCCTATGAGAATCTAATGCCACTGCTGATCTGACAGGAGGCAGAGCTTATGCTGTGATGGGAGTGATGGGAAGTGGCTCTAAATACAGATGAAGCTTCACTTGCCCATTACTCACCACCTGCTGTGTGGCCCAGTTCCTAACAGGCTACAGACCCCTATTGGTCTGTGGCCTGGAGGGTTGGGAACCACAGGTCTATAGTTTCTCTTATATTATTCTTTAGGAGTTCTGTAGTTTTTCCTTGCACATTTAGATTCATGATCCATTTTCAGTTATTTTGTGAAGGGTGTAAATCTGTGTCTAGATTCATTTTTTTTTTGATGTGGATGTTCAGTTGTTCCACCATCATTTGTCTAAAAGACTATCTTTTCCACATTGTATTGCTTTTGCTTGTTTCTCAAAGATCAGTTGACTATATTTACATGGGTCTTCTCCAGGCTTTCTATTTTGTTTTTTAATTTTAAAATATTAAGGGGGTACAAATGTTTTGGTTAAAAAGCTTGAGTCAGGGTTATAAGTGTGCCCATCACCCAAATAGTGTTCACTATACCCATTAGGCAGGTTTTCACCCATGCCCTCCCACCCCTCCCCCCTGATTGCTTTCCAGTGAGTTTTACTTCCCTCTGTGCATGTGTTTATTCATCAGTTAGTTTCAATTTAATAGGGAGCACTTGTGGTATTTTTCCATCCTTTAGATATTTCACTTAAGATAATGGTCTCCAGTTCCATCCAAATTGTTGCAAAAGGCATTAAGTCATACTTTTCATAGCTGAGTAGTACTCCATGGTACACATATAACATATTTTCTTGATATATTCATGAATTGATGGGCACTTGGGTTGATTCTTTTCCTTTGGGTAGACACCCAGCAGTGGGATTGCTGGATCAAATGGTAGGTCTACTTTTAATTCTTTGAGGAATATCCATACTTTTTCCCATAGAGGTTGAAATAATTTGCAGTCCCACCAATAGTGTATAAGCATTTGTTTCTCTCTGCATCCAAGCCAGCATCTATTGTCTTTAGAATTTTTAATAAAAGCAATTATAACTGGGGTAAGATGATTTCTCATTATGGTTTTAATTTCCATTTTCCTAATGATTAGTGATGCAGAGCATTTTTTGTCATATGTTTATTGGCCATTTGTTTATCTTCTTTTGGGAAGCTTCTGTTCATATATTTTTCCCATTGTTTAATGGAGTTGCTTGTTTTTGTCTTGCTGATTTGCTTGAGTTCTTTGTAGATTCTGGTTTTTAGCCCTTTATTGGATGTATAGTTTGCAAATACTTTCTGCCATTATTTAGTTTGTCTATTTGCTCTGTTAATTATTTTTCTCAGCTGTATAGAAGCTTTTTAATTTAGTCAAGTCCCATTTATTTATTTATTTTTGTCATTGCTATTCATATAATTGCCATTGGGGTTTTAGTCATAAATTCTTTGCCACCCTAGGATAATATCTAGAAAAGCTTTTCCTACATTTTCTTATATAATTCTTATGGTTTCATGCCTTATATTTAAGTATTTTATCCATCTTGAATTAATTTTTGTAAGTGGTAAGGGATACGGATCCTGTTTCATTCTTCTGCATATGGCTATCCAATTTTCCCATCACCTTATTTATTGAACAGGTCTTCTTTTCCCAAATGTATATTATCGTCTGCTTTGTCAAAGAAAAGTTGGCTGTATATGAATTGCTTTATATCTGGGGTTTCTCTTATGTTCCATTGGTCTGTGTCTCTGTTTTTTGTGCCAATACAATGCTATTTTGGTTACTATAGCCTTGTAGTATGTCTTGAAGTTTGGTAATATGTTGCCTCTAGATTTATTAATTTTGCTTAAGATTTCTTTGTCTATTTGGGCTCTTTTCTGGTTCCAAATGAAGTATAGAATTATTTTGTCTAAATTTGTAAAATATGATATCGAAATTTTGACGGGGATTGCATTGCATCTGTAAATCACTTTGGGTAGTATAGATGTTTTAACAATGTTTATTCTACCAATCCATGAACATAATATGTTTTTCTATTTGTTTGTGTCATCTGCAATTTCTTTCCTCAGTGTTTTGTAGTTCTTTTTCACCTCCTTGGTTAAGTAGATTCCTAGGTACTTTATTTTCTTTATAGCTATTGTGAATGGTACTGAGTCTTTGATTTGACTGTTATTGGTATATAGAAATACTACTGATTTGTGTATGTTAATTTTGTAACCTTAGACTTTACTGCATTTGTTTATCAATTTCAGAGGCCTTTTGGTGGAGTTTTGGGGGTTTTCTGTATATATGATCATATAGTCAGTGAAAAACAATAGTTTGATCTCCTCTTTCCTGATTTGAATGCTCCTAATTTCTTTCTCTTGTCTGATTGCTGTGGCTAGGATTTCCAGCACTGTGTTGAATAGAAGTGGTGACAATGGACAGCCTTGTCTTGTTCCAGTTCTTAAGGGGAATGCTTTCAACTTTTCCTCATTCAGTATGATGTTTGCTCTGTGTTTGTCTATATGGCTCTTATAATTTCGAGATATGTTCTTCTAGATTTGTTCTTCTTCTTTCTTTAGTATTATGTTGGCGATTCTGGGTGTTTTGCATTTCCATATAAAATCTAGAATAAGCTGTCAATATCCACAAAATAACTTACTGAAATTTTGATTTGGATTACATTGAATCTATAGATTAAGCTGGAAAAAACTGACATCTTGACTAAATTGAGTATTTTTATCCATTAATATGAAATAAATATCCATTTATTTAATTCTTCATTTTTAAAATCAGATTTCCTTTAGGCATTTTACATATTTTATTAGATTTATACCTATGCATTACACTTTTTGGAGTGATAATATAAATGCTATTATGTTTTTAATTTTAAATTCTACTTGTTCATTACTGGTATATAGGAAAGCAATGGACTTTTGTAGATTAACCATGTGTTCTGCAAACTTGCTCTAATCCCTTTCCTAGTTTTTTTGAATTATTTCTTTCAGATTTTCTACATAGATAATCATATTATCAGCAAAGACAGTTTCATTTCTCTCTTCCCAATGTATATGCCTCTTATTTCCTTTTCTTGTTTTACTGTATTAGCTGTAATTCCCAGTAAGATGTTGAAAAGGGAGGTGTGTGGTGATATTCATGCCTTGTTCCTGATCTTAGTGGGAAAGGTTTGAGTTTCTCATCATCAAGTATAATGTTAGCTGAAGGGTTTTTTTTAAGATGTTCTTTACCTAGTTGAGGACGTTCCTGTTTATTCCTAGTTACAGAGAGTTTTTATCATGAATGGGTGTTAGATATTGTCAAATTATTTTTTTGCATCTATTGATATGATTATGTGGTTTTTCTTCTTTAGCTTGTTGATGTGATAGATTACATTACATTATTTTCAAATGTTGAACTGACTTGTATACCTAGCTGTGGTGTATAATTTTTTCCCCTACATTTTGGATGTGATTTGCTGATATTTTGCTAAGGATCTTTGCATCTGTGTTCATGTCAGATATTGGTCTAATTTTCTTGTAAAGTCTGTCCTGGTTATGGTATTATGATAATGCTGGTTTTACACAATGATCTAGGAAGTATTTCTTCTGAATCTATCTTCTGGGAAGAGATTGTAGAAAATTGGCATAATTTCTTCCTTAAATGTTTGGTAGAATCATCAGTGAACTCATCTAGTCTGGTACTTTCTGTTTGGGAAGGTTATTAATTGCTAATTTAATATCTTTAATAGTTATATGGATATTCAGATAATCTATTTCTTCTTGTGTGAGTTTTGGCAGACTATGTACTTCAAGGAATTTGTTTATTTCACCTATATTATCAATTCTGGGGTATACAGTTTTTATAGTATTCCTTTATTGCCTTTTTAATGTCCGTGAGATCTGTGGTGATGCCCTTCTTTCTTCTCTGATATTAATAAATTGTGTCATAGCTCTTTTTTTCTTAGTTAGCCTAGCTAGAGAAGTATCTATTTTATTGATCTTTCCAAAGAATCAGCTTTTGGTTTTATTGATTTTCTGTATTGATTTATTGTTTTCAATTTCATTTATTTCTGCTCTAATTTTTATTATTTTTCCTGCTTTGACTTTAATTTCCTTTTCTTTTTTTAGCTTCTTAATGTGGAAGCTTAGATGATTGATTTTAGATCTTTCTTTTTTTCTAATATATTCATTAAATGCTATACATTTCCCTCTAAGCCCTGCTTTTGCTGCATCTCACATATTTTGATAGGTTATACTTTCATTTTTATTTAGTTAAAGTATTTTTTAATTTCACTTGAGAATATTTCTTTGACATATGTGTTATTTATAACTGTATTATTAAATATTAAAGTATTTTGGGATTTTCCAGCTATTTTTCTGTATTGATTTCTAGCTTCAATTCCATTATGGCCTAAGAGCATGTATTAGCTTAATTGCATCATGGTCTAAGAATATATATTACATAATTTTTTCTTTTAAAATTTTTAAAGTGTGTTTTAAAGTCCAGAATGTTGTCTATCTCAGTGTATGTTCAGAATTGTAGTTTGAAAAATATCACTAGATAGTTCTCTTCATGATTTATATATCGGTCCTAGTCCATTTGCTATTACTTATACTTAAAACTGGGTAATTAATAAAGAAAATAAGTTTATTTCTTACAGTTACAGAGGCAGAGAAGTACAAGGTCAAGTGGCCATGTCTGATAAGAGACTTCTTGGTGGGAACTCTACAGAGTCTTGAGGCATTACAGGGTATCGCATGGCAAGGGGACTGAGTGTGCCCACTCATGTCTTTCTTCTTCATATAAAGCACCAGTCCAACTCCCTTTATAACCTATTAATCCATTAAACCATTGATTCATGAATGTATTAACCCCTTCATGAAGGCTGTCACCTCTTAAAAACCCCACCTCTCAATACTGCTATATTGGAGAATAAACATAAGCATGATTATTGGAGGGGACAAATATTCAAACCATTAGCAACACCATAATAAGATAATTATGAAACATCTTTACTTTCTGATGAGACACAATCTTTTTTTCCACATTTATTATTTCTCTTTCTATATCTGGGTGATGAAGTATACCAATTGACAAAGTACATCCCCAAAATACTAATAAAGATATATTTTTGCTAAGAGGGTAAATTTTAAGTGTTCTTACTTCAAAAACAAAAGACAGAAAAATAATTTAACTATGTGAGATGATGGATATGCTGTTCATTAGCTTGACTTTGGTGATCAAAATGCATATGTATATCAACATTTCAACTTGCATACCTTAAATATATAATTTTTTATTTGTCCATTACATATCAATAAAGCTGAAGAAAAATAATTTTTTTTAACATAATATTGGCTTTATTACCTCCACCTGTACTGAATTTCCAACAGAGCTGTGAATGAAATCTGAAGTGCCTGAGGCAAAGCTTATGTGCTGCTCTTTAATAGGGAGTTAATCTCAAAGAACATGAGAGGGGGCAAGTGGAATGAAGATGCGGAGAAGGGAGAACCAACGTGAGGATGTATCATCAAGCTGGCTCCTCCTTTGCATTCAGCTGGAGAGTTAGTATAATCAGATTAACCTAGATAAAAAACTTGGTTCTAGTACAGTTGTTTGCCACAGTGGAGGCCAATAGAACTGGATCTCTTGAGCTCAGCAGTTGGGGGCTGTACTGTGGTATGCCAATTCCACAGGAACTTTGGCATCAGTGTGATGAAGCTCCAGGAACCTACCATCATCAAGTTGCCTAAAGTAGCATGACAGCTACATTCTGGATTAGATATTAATCATGTAAAACAAATATTTACTACTTTTTATTAATACCACACTTATCATTTTTCATTTTACATAATCAGGGCACAACTATCATAGGTTTTAAATCTTTTTTTGTTGTTACAGAAAATTGAAAAATACAAAATATATAAAAAAGTAGAATTATTAATTCTTGCATGGCTAACACTAAATATTTCAATATTAACCAACTCATGGAAATATTTCTTAATTATTGTGTCATTTGCTTATTTTTAAAGAGTCAGAATTAAAATGTGATCAGAGGCATCACAATCTTAATCTGGTAGGGATAGGACTGGAGGCCCGGCAAACCCACCAAGTTAGATAAACTCCAGGATTTGGGACTTCACCAACAAGCTTATTATGATAGCTACCATTTACTTTTGCTTCTTATTTATTTAATCATCACAACCCTAGAGGGAGACTCTTTCTCTAAAATGCTAAATTAGTTCAACTATTTAGTATTAATATATTTACTGAGTTAAATGTATAAATGGAATCTATATAGCTTTTAAAAAATGTCCAGTTTACAAAGCTAATCTAATCGTGACACACATGTAAATAACACCCAATGTGTTTGATGAACTATTATGTACCCCCTAGCATTACTTAATTGAAGAGATTAAAAGCCTAATTCTAGATAAGGAAATTTATTGTCCAGGGTGCTCTGAATTAATGTTTGTTCTTGAGACCTGACCTGTGCAGGCTAGTTGCTGAATAAATAAGAAGAATGATATTTACCAGTCCAGACTCCGGGATGCGGCTTTCAGTAACCATCTGCTAATGAAACCCCTGAGAATTCCTGCAGAGCAGAAAAAACAAACGTTGTACAATTATGCCAGGCATTTCTCACTTCCTTTATAGGAATACACCATCCAATTAACAATCTGGTGGGCCTAGGGATTCATAAAATTTTGAATAGAACATTTAGGCTTTCTCAAACCAACCGCTAGAATTGAAATGAAAGGAAACAGGATCATTAGATGAAAAATTTAACTATAAATATTTAATTTCTTGGCTTGCAATAGGATACCAAGTTTCAGCTCATGGCATCTTATCACAGAGTGAGAAAGGACCTTCAGAGGTCACTGAGTCCAGACCCCGGCCTCTGGGAAGAACTATTTCCAGGACATGCTGGTAAATAGTTGGATCCCATTTCCCCAAAATCGATAGGAAGGAACAAGCTTCATCGTTCCTTGGTGGTGCCAGAGAGACTTGGGATATGACAGCAGCCAAGTCTCACTTATTCACAATTTACTTCAAATCTCACAGGAAGCCCCATCCCTCCATTCCCTGAACGGCCATTATCTCCTCCCTAGGGAGAGATTTCGGAAGGCAGACACTTCAGAAGAAAAGTTTTAGCCAAACACAACAGCACACGCCCTGCTAACAAACATGGTAGGGCATGACTTGGTGGGACAATTTGGCAGACAACATACGCCTGAATTTTTGTCTTCTGAGGTAGTTTTATATTATATGGCATTTCACCAGAGAGTGCTAGTAATTAACTATTTTCAGTGCTGGCAAGGATTAATTTTCTTGATTAAAGTGTTTGTTGCATCACAGATAGACTCTCAGAGTATCTAAGATGACCGACTCCACAAGTTCACCAAATTCATTCTCAGTTTTGCAATGAAGAAACTGAAACAGAAAGAATGTCCTCTTTTATTAATATTTCTCACATTTCCTAGGACATGTGTTCACACATAGTAAACTCTCAGTATATATGAATAAAGAACAAACAAAAAAAACCAAATACACAAAAGAAGGGCAAAACAATCTTGGATAGCTTGCAAGTTTGGAAACTGAATTGACTTTGCTTCATAATGCGTATTTTTCCATTTTGGTGCTATTTTAATCTCTACCCTTATTTTTTTTAATCCTACTATAGATTTTTTCTTTTACCCTTTGAATTTTTCTAATTATATCTCCTATATTGCTTTCCTAATCTTATACCCACACAATTGCAAAATTATGAAACTAAGGGAGTCTCCTTTCTGATCTGCTTCTTAATGCCTTGCTTCTTCCCTTTCTGGTCTTCCCTTTACATCCCAATATAATCTCTTCATGAGACTTTAATGTGGGAAATATTAATGAGGACCATCCTTTCAATATGAATCACTTAATTGCAAAATTGGGGATGAATTTGATAAATTGATGGGAAATGCTTAAAATATTGCCATAGAAGTGTGTTTGAAAGGCATTTAGCACTTTCCTTGTTATTGAAACGCTATCAGCAAAAATACAAGGTAAGGAATGAATGAGCTAGAAAAGAACATGGCCAACCATTTTATTAGATACTATATAGAAGAGTGAAGTGCAGAAATCATCACATTGTGTAGGAATTTTAAGATCTTTTTCACGAGGAAAAGGGGAAAGTTCTAAGGTGACTAGGATCTGTCTGAGTATTGCAATATTTCAACATATTTAGAATACTCTATGAGTGTGGCAAAAACCAATAAAAAAGAATTTTTAATGAAGTTAAATCTGCCTGAAAATAATCAGCATCATTTTGAAATTAAATTCTATCAGCTTATGCAGTATTGTGTTATTTTTCAACTTCTAAAGAACAATTTCAGAGTTGAGTGGAGGTGCTAATTATCTTTGTTGGAACATCATGTCCTAACTTGTTAATATTCCTAAAAGACTATCCCTGAGATAAAGTATTGGTTTTCTGTGGGAATGTTTCCCGCTGAGGACACAAAAGTGGCTACAGCAGAAAATATATTTGAGGCACATGCCTTTCTTGCTTTATGAAATAGAGATTTTTCACAGAACAAATCTGTAAACCAAATTTTATAAAGCACTTATGTTAAAGTAACAGAGGAGTTTGATTCTATCTACCCATCATCTATGTATGTACGTATATATCTATCAATCATCTGTGTATATATATGTATCTATCACCTATGCAACTGCTATTCTATGTATTTATCAATCAATAAATGACTATTTACCTATTTAGTACTCATCATAAATTCCTCAAGAAAATATAAGCAATTGCTGTTACATATATTTTGACTAAATTATTTTATATGTTGAATTTCCTTAAACAATGAACATCTACAAAGACTTTTATCATGTGCTGAAAAGAAATATCTACCAGCCTTCCCTAGTTTACACAGGAAGAAGGTGGAAACTTTGATAGTGAGTCTCCATAAGCTTCTGATAAAACTGAGAATGCCTAACTTATACAGATGTATTTGCTTTCCACACCTTTAGGAAAGCAGTAGAAAAAACTGACAGCTGATCTGGAGCCACTTTATTGAGGAAATCATTACAAATCAACTAATTCAACCCCAGATTGAAAAATAAATGCAACATGGTTGGATTTTGTTATAACACAAAACCTACATTAGTTGCTAGAAAATAAAACAGTTTGAATATATGAATTTTCTTTGCTAAAATGAAGGGAAAACAAGATAGCAATTAAGAAGCACATTGGAAACCCTACAGAGGATTTACAAAGAATATACTTGGCTTGCCATGTAATATTACTTTTTCTTAAACAACTTTCTTGTACCTTGTTTATTTCAAATTCAAGGCAATCTGTGGCTCTGGATACCATCCAAAAAAGTTCCTCAGAGGAAGGGTTAGGGTCACTCTTGGCAGATGGACACTTTATTTTTCTCTCAGCAACAGGAATGCAGCTTACATCTGTGAAGCAATGAGGCTGTCATCCAGGGGACCTGAAGCTGACCTCTTCTATTTGAAGAAATACAGAACATGAGAGCAGAGAGAGATGATTTCCCTTACGTTGTCACCTCTGTGCACTGGTTCCCTAATGATGGGTATATTTAAAATGATTCTGCCAGTGATACCCAAGCACATGGCTTCTGAGCAGATTTAGTCAGAGGCTGGGGGCAGGCAAGCTTGAAAACACACAATCCTCCTTGTCACTGTGGACCTAGTCTGCCACTCTGCCTGAACCCTGTCTTCCCAACACCCCAATCTCTGCTTCTGTCTCAAGAGCATTCTCATATTACCACAGTGCCTCCTTGGGACGGGGACGTATCTATGTATCTGATTTTTCTTCTTTTAAAATTTACTTTATTTTATTTTATTTTTAATTTTTATTTCAGGATATTGTGAGGGTACAAACATTTTGGTTACATTTTATATCATTGCCTCTTCCTAGCGGGCGTTAGAGGCCTGCCCTTCCCCAACCCCACAATGCTCACCGTGTCCTGTAGTTGTGAGTTTACCCCCCAACCACCCATCCCTGGAGAATATTACTACCATGTGAGCACCATTGTGTTAATCAGTCAGTGCCAATTTGATGGCGAGTACAAATGGAGCCCATTCTTCTGATCCTGTGTTACCTCACTTTGGATAAATTTTAACTACTTTAAAAATTTATCTTGAGAAATTTAGATTATAGAGAACAATGCCCAAAACTCTGCATTAATAAGTTAAAATTTTGCCATCTTTGCTGTAGTCTCTGTTTCTCCAAGAAACATATCATTAAAGATGATTTTAAAAGTCCCTTTTGAAATCTATCTATCATCATCTATGTATTTACGCATCTGTCATCTATCTATTTATCTTCCATGTAACTATCATCTCTGTCTATTCATCTTTCAATCAATACCTATTCACCTGCCTAGAATTCTTAGCATGATCTCGTGCCCTCTTCCCAACATAGGCAGTATCTTCCAGTCAGTGATTTATACCTCCCGTTTTTATAAATGTTGTATCCCTGCAAATTTGAGACAAATTGAATTTAAATCACTTACAATCTCATCCATTGATCTTCCTTAGGTTGTTGTGTTCTTCATCTTAAATCATCTGTGGTTACTATCTTCTAGTGGCTGAACATTGCCTCAGAACTTTAAGCACTCCTGGCAATGTGACTCTCTACTCAATGATTAATACCCCAAATGCAACTGCTTTTTATGAACGAGTTTCTTATTGAAAAGGAAACCTGTGTGTAATAATAATATTATTAATAATAACTTTAATAACAGTAGCCATTTGCTGAGTATATAACCTTTAACAGCCACTGTTATTATAAACACTTTATGTCTATTATCTCATTAAAGTTTTATAAAATTCTGTGATCATTAAATTATTGTGCCAATTTTATGCTGAAAAAGAAAACTTTTACCCAGGTAAAGTATTCCTTTGGAAGACAAAATAATTATTTTATAAATATCTATTTTTCAAGAGGTGTATTTGTTCTTTGTAAAATACAACTGTCACCATTTGTTGATTACTTACTTGTGTCAGATGTCTACCTTAATTCTTATCCTTACAGCAGCACTTCAAGGTAGGTGCTATTAAATCTATTTATAGAAGAAGAAAATCAAGACTCTGAGAGGTAAGAGCAAGTGCTCAAGTTCACACAGGTAATAATGGGCAGTGGTAGGATAGAAGCTTAGGTGCATCGTCTCCAAATCCCATTCGTTGTCTTTGATTATCTTGTACAACAAGACTCCCAAAGCTGTGTTTTCCAAATAGAAGAATTAATATAGCAATAGAAATTTGTTTTATTATTTGCCTTTCCTCTGGTCTCACAAACATTCTAAGCAGATCTATTAATTTTAACAAATACTTTTACGTGCAGAGAGATTTTCCACTCAAGATGTCTTTTCAAACATATTTAACAAGAGGAGAAAAAAAAAATCCTCCCAACACAGTTCGGCCAGCAGTCCTATAATGTTATGTTAGCAACCTCTGTTCCAAGACAGACGCCCTCAAAGTTCATTGCTGGAGATAGACATGTAGATTAACATTTCTTTCTCAGGATTAAAATAGAAAATGACAAATGTGCTTAGCTATGTAACTAGCTAAAACTGAGAAATCTAAATAAAAAATAAGTTATGATCTCATTAAAAAACAAAACTAAATCGGATATTTTCAAAATCTTAGACACATACATTGAATATTCCTTACATTTTCTTTTCTCAGCTACAACATTCACAAAGTAATGAAAATGAGTTATTTAAGTAATACAATCAGAAGCATTCAAGACAATTTTATGCTCAAAGACATATTTGAGTGTCTGGCAATACATGAAACCTTGGCTATCTGGGTCTCAGCTCATCCTAATGTCTGACTTTTCCATTTGGGGCAAGAATTAAATGCCAATGCTTCATAAAGTCCGAGTCCAGACAAAATGAAACATATTTGACTTCCTTTTTAAAGATCATAAAAATGATCCATCAAAATCTACAGCTGGTGAAGACTGTAGTGTGTCTCCTTTGATATTTTATGGAATTTCATCTCAGCTGGAGAAGAAAGTTTATAATTCTTTTTATTAGAAAAGATATTTTGAAAGTTATCAAATAATTTGAAATATGCTTTGGCTACTTTATAAGTCAGTTAGGTAGGCAAAACTTTGCTGAGCTCCTCAGAAAAAGTACAAAGACTCAGAGTGTGCATGGGCGACAGGAGGGAGACAGCAGCTGAGGCAGAGTAGGAGGGCTCCAGGGTTAAACCATGCCGGTGGGGAGAGGATAAAATCTCTCTCGTGTATTTTCACTTGTGAAATATGTCAAATTGGGTATGGAAATCAATAAGTATCCACCCTCACTTCCTTTGTGTGTTTTTACAAAGGTAAAATCTTTCTGGGACAGACACCTGGAAGTGGAATTGCTGAATTGAAAGCCCATTTCTCTAAAAAATTTTCTGATCACTTCTACTAGAGTCCAATAGATATTACTAAACAAATACTTCTGTGCGATAATTTTTTTAAAAATTTCTTTGTGGAACATCATTTTTCCTTATTTGCCACCAAAATACTTTCAGTAGTCTTAGCTTGATACAGGCAACACTGATACAGCTTCCCGTCAGCTAGAGGAACCCAGGCCTCATGTCCTAAATTCAACATGTGTGGCCTATTGAAACCTAGCTTATGAGCTACCAGCATCAGCTGAGTCCCTGGAAAACAGCAAATCTATCATTTTGCCTACTTTCTAGCCTATGAGCATTTGCCTTATTTTATCAGCAGCTCAGATAATGCATGAAAATTTTATCTTATTTTATTTTAAAATAAAATAAAATTCTCTCTTTTTTTTTTGGACAAATTCATGGGGTACATGTGAAATTTTATTACATGTAATAAAGCAAACCTAGTATTTAGGGTGTCCATCACCTGAGTATAATACATGAAACAATTTTAAATACACTGGATTTGGTAGGTTTCTCTGAATATTTGCCCCACTATAGTGCTGAAAATGAACCCATCAATAGTATTCTAATGGAATTTTTAGGGTTATGCTGAAAGTATGTTTCAGTGTAAGGAAACAATGATCTACTCCTCTGGACATCAAGTTCAATTATAAAGAACTACCACTTAGTAAACATTACATTTAAATATATATTGATTTAACAAATAAAAAACACTTGCTATGGACCAACAAATAAATAAATGTAAATAAAAGTTTTAGGTCACTTTTTAAAAGCCCGTTCACCAAAAAAAAAAAAAAAAAGTTTACAGTATTCTGTATAAATGGTGTTCATAAAATATGCCTACTCTTATTCCACTGTTATTCCCTGAGAATTTGATTTTATTGCAATAAGTCATCACAAAATCAAAAACCGCAATTTAAGCATTTTTAATGCATTAATGAAATACTCCAATGCTATTTAACATGTTTAAAGTCTTGTAAATATTATTCTTTGAGGCATTTGTGATAAGACTGCTTTCATTAAAGACTGCACTAACATTTAATTTTGAAATCTTTTGTATAAAGATCCATGTATTCAAAATGTATATGTGGTTATATCTTTACTATAAAAACATGATTATAAAGTTAAATAATTCATTGGATGGACACATTTTAGAAACTATAAAACACAGAGCAGCTTTATTATAACAGAATCTGTATATAAAAATTATGATCCCTGTATTATTGTCTTAGATCTAAACTTTTCTCATCTTCCTATGTTAGAAGACTATGGCAGAAAATTTTAAAGTTAGAGAACATTAAAACTAGATGGAACCACAAAATAATCTTGCTCAACCCTTTAGTTTTAAAAATCAGAAAACATAGATGAAGCTAAATTATTTTTCTTAAGTCAGTAATAGGTTCATATCAGGACAGGAACAAAACCACGATCTTTCTAATTAGCAATCCAGGTTCTTTCCATTACTACATTCAGATATGGCATTTATTGAATAAATGTATTCTAGACTCAAAGCATTATGTTTTGAAATATGATCACTTATTTCTTTGCTTTAAGAGAATATTATGATTGCCTGTCTGTCCTGCTCATCTATATGCGATTGCAGGGTGTGTGTGTGTTACACAATGTGTGTGTGTGAGTGTGTGTGTGTGTGTGTGTGTGTGTACTTGAAGTGAAAGGGAGACACTGAGTTGAAGAACCAGACAGCCTTGAGTTTCTTTGTCCTTATTATGTATACATGTATGACTACATTATTGTACCTTCTTAGGCCCACAGATCTTATGGAGCAGAGAGAAAACATTATCTTCCTTACAGAATTTCCAAATCAAATTTGAAAGACTTCATACATAGTAATTGTATTAGACAAACATAAAATGTTGAAGGTTTCCTAAGAATTTCTCCTAAAAGAAAAATATTTTGCTTTTGAAAAGAAATATCATAGCTTTAAAGCACAACACTGAGTGAATGTTAAGCACAGAGGAGATGTCTGTATGTACTAATTACGTTCCTCTACTTAAATCACTAATCTTAGAGTTTCCTCTGTCTTTCTCCACTTTCTGATCTCTCATACTCTCATACTCTTTTCAAACTGCATTTCCATAGCTTGTGTGTACTCTAGTAAGAATCACCAATGACTAATTCAATGGTCCTACTGGGTCTGGATTTTTCTTAGACTCCTAGCAGTGTTCAATGGAGTTAACCAACCAGTTCCTGCTACATACTCTCTTCTCTTAAGGTTTCCATGAAATGACGTCTCCAGTTTTCCTTTCATCTACTTGGCCACTAGATCTCAAGTTCATTTATTGGTTCCCCTCCTTTATTTGACCTTTAAATATTGGAGTGATCTAAGGCTGAACTGTAGATTTTCTCCTTTCTATATTATTTTCTTAATCTTATGGGAGGCCAGAACTTCAAATCCAATCTAGTTCTAAGAACTCTCATATTAATTTCTCCAGCCTTGACCTTTTCCCTGTGACTGGAACACACAATCATGTGCCATATTTGTCTACTTGGATGTAACAGGCATTCAAAAACAATGCCTATAAATTAGAAC
>CAUYRT010030905.1:0-39480 GCA_963574885.1 Lepilemur ruficaudatus
ATTTCAAGCATCACTCTCCCCTTCACAGTGCTCACCACATCAGCTTTAGGATTTTTTGTAGATGCTTTCTTTCAGGTTGAGGAAGTTTTCCTCTATTCCTAGTTTAATATAATTTTTATCATAAGTGGGTATTGACTTTTATGAAATACCTTTTTTTTTTTTTGCATCAATTGATAAAGTCAAGCCAGGAGCTGTGGCATGTGCCTGTAATCCCAGCTACTTGGGAGGCTGAGATGGAAGGATTGTTTGAGGCCAGGATTTTGTAGCTGTAGTATGCTATGATCATGCCTGTAAATAGCTACTGCTCCCTAGCCTGGGCAACATAGCAAGACCTCATCTACAAAATAAAATTTTTAAAAAATGTGATTTTATTTTTTAGTTTGTTGATATGATGAATTACATTGTTGATTTTTAAACATTGAACAAAACTTTCATTCCTATAATAAATCCTATTGGGTCATGGAGTATAATTCTTTTTCTATATTGTTGGATTCAGTTTACTAATATTTAGTTGAGAATATTTCTGTATAAGTCTATGAGAGATATTGGTCTCTAGTTGTCTCTTTCTTTTTTTTTATACTATCTTTGGTTTTATGTCAGCGATGTGACTGTAAAAGGGCAAGATGAGGGATATTTCTTGAGATGGAAATATTCTGTATCTTAACTGCATCAGTGTGGATATCCTGGTTGTGACATTGTGCTATAGTCTTGGAAGATGTTATCATTAAGGGAAGCAGGGTAAAGGGGATATGGTATCTCTCTATACTGTTTCTTCCAACTGTATGTGAATATGTGATTATCTGAACATTAAAAGTTAAATTATAAACATCTGACTAGTTTGATCTATAATTTTTACATAATCTAATACAGGATTCCACAAGAAAGATGTAAAATTGCAGAATGAACTTTACCATGTCATGTTATTTTCCAAGTATGAAATTTATTTATACTCCCAGTTTATAGCTGTCTTGGGTAAATTTTAAAAATTCTTGTTTCTTTTAATGCCCTAAGATCAGTGTTATCTTTCTCTTACACATGATATGTTCTAGGTAAGTTTAATAATACTTTCATGGAACACCACATATTAGAAAAAAAGCCAGTAAGATCTCACAGGCTGGGCAACCTTCATACCTAGAATAAGTCTCACTGGGAAGTAATGAGATTCATTTTAAAACCTACTCTCACGTTCCTAATAAAAAGAAAGCTCAAAGGGATGGAACATAGAGCCCATTCCTCATATAAGCAAACAATGTTTATATTTAAAAGGGACCTGTTTTGCCCATTAAGTGCACATAAGAAGTTTTGGTAGCTTTTGATTTATCACCTCACCTTTTTAATCTTATTTTTTCTTTAAATATATAGTAAGTTCAAATCCCAAATCAATATGTGTAGTGGTGTACTAAATTTCAGGTGAATGGCAAAAAGAAAAATAAAGTCATGAAACACAATTCTGTAATCTATCATTGAATGACAATCACACTGAAAGTCTAGAAATAATAAAGTAGAGATATTCCTATTTTGTTTCTCCTCCAAAGTTTAGCACCAACTATTTCAAAGTCACTCACACAGATAAGACCAGAACCGTCTGACACAGTTAGCTCCTGTGATACCATTTAATGCCTCTATAGCTTTGTTTATGCTGCTTCTTTGACCTATATTACCATTATTCTTTCTCACCTGGGTAACTGAAACTTATCCTTATCTCAATTAAATTATCCCAAATGAATCATTCATCTCTTCCTCCAGGAAGTCTTTCTTGACTCCTTGAGGATGAAGTAGATGCCTTCTCTTTCTCTTGCAACCCCTGCGTACATGTATCAGAGCATTTTACCATATTTATAGAAAATATCTCCATTAGGCTAGGCACTTTGAAAAAAAAGTGAGGCACTATAGATTTCCCTCTGTGCTTTCCACAGTGTGCTTAGCAAATGTGGTGGAGTAGGGACCATGGTGAAACATACATACAGCAAAGCTTTCAGGAAATTGGGAGCAGACGCACAAGAAAAGTAAATAAATTCGCTAGAAAGTTAGTATAGGGAGTCCAGTTTGAATTCAGTAGCTACAACAGGTCTGCTTCATTGTATGCTTTTCCATGCCTGGACCTTCCTAAAGAAAAGAACGGCTTTCATGTTTTTATTATTACTGCAAGATTGCAAGTGCCATGAGGACAGGAACCCCAAAGCTCCTGCTCACAGATTAGTCCCTCAAAGAATGTGTCTAGAATAGGGGTGGGGAAACTTTTCATGTTGGAAGTCTGCATTAATTTAGCTGTCATCAAATAAGGCCACATTCAAGAAGCTAAATTAGATATACTTAAAAATGTACAATATTTTGTAAAAATCTAACTACTAGGTACTTAATAATTTCAAAAATGAAAACTTTGTTAATTTTAAAGCTAACCTTTTAATGACTTTGCTGCATATGCTTTTTGTTCGAAAGTATTTGAATATTTGGTTGCAGCATGGAGGTCCGCAGCTTCAGTTGATCCTCTAGATGGGTGTCAGTCTTTGGCGACCTTAAGGGTGTCTTAATTAGAGTTAGGTAGGAGAATGTAGATTTCCAGCAATAAGTGGTTGAAAAGCAAGAAAGCATTTTGGGGGCATGTTGCCTAAGGCTGGGTATTCTGCTGCATTTTTCCATATTTCAATTGGATCTTTCTTAGCATCAAATGATGACTTTAAAATGTCATCTACTGAGAGCTCACTCAATTGCATCTGTAGTTCTTTAGGTGCCTTGGTGATATCAACTAGGTGAGGCTGAAATGCTAATTTGAGTGTGATGTCATGATTCTCAAAGTCGGGCGAACCTTTCATTGTATTCTCCAATTAATAGGCCTATAACAGCTGCATAGTCTTCAAATGGTTCATATATCATCCTGCTCAGCAATGACCTTTGCTAACTGGGGAAAATGTTCATTTGAAATTTCCTTTTGAAGAAGTTGCTCTGAGAAAAGATAGCTTTTTTTTTCAAAATGCTTGGATTTTTTTTGCCACATATTATATATAGACTTAGTTTTACTTTGCAAAGAAATACTCAAGTCATTTTGATTTGATATGATATCATACAGATTCCCTATAGAAATCTTCATTCAATAATTCACATTGCTGATTTTGTTCTTCAGAAAATTTAACTATCTGTTATCACAGAGATAAAATTTTGGCTAACACCTATCCCTGCCATAGCCAATGCACTTTAGAATGACAGGGCAAATCCACAGTGAATACCACATTATTCAATGTTAGCATGTTACAAAACTAGTGATGCTGTGTTGCATTTGCACAAGTATAGGTAACAATACTTATAACTTGTTGCAAAGTGTCACTTAAAATAGCTTTGGCACAGAGATTTTGCTGATGCAAGATGTTAATACAGTGAAAAGAAATGAAAGCATCTGAATCTGTTAATACTTTTTTAAATATGTGCAATAAACACTTAATGTTTTCTTGTCATGAAACGTGCACCATCTCTACATACACTCACTAAATTTACCAAATTCAGTCCAACTTCACAATTATCTTGAAAATTGTTGAATATATGTATTTCCTGTGTTCTGTTTATAATAGTGTCCAAAGTGAGTAATTCTTCATAGCAAAGAAAATCTTCTGTTATGACCTGAATGAAGTACAAAACCTGCGCTGAGTCAGTAGTATCAGTTGATTCATCCAAAATGATTGAATAATATATATATTTTCCTTTTGAAGTATTGCATGAAGTTATTCTGTTAAGATGAAGGTTAATCCATGCTGCCAATCAGTTATAGTTCTCCTTGAAAATGGCAATTGTTTATACTTTGAAATGTTATAGGGGTCTAAGCATTCTGTAACTTGGACAATGCATTCTTTCCCAATTTCTACATCACTGAATGGCTTCTCTTTTCCCCCCAAGTATATAAACTATTTTATAAGTTGCTTCAGTGGCATTATTTCCAGGTCTTATTGCTGCTTAAAAAAATTATCTTAGCTTTTGTTTTTCCTCTTTTAATTTCTGCAATATAGCCTTTTCTGCCTCTCCCTCTAATTTAAAATATTTGTGGTCAGTCTGAGTGTTACAATGCTGATGAGCACTGAATTTCTTTAATGTTGATATGGCAGTATCACAAAGCAAGTAAGTCATCTTATCTTTAGCAGAAACAGGATATTATTGCAATTCCCAATCCTGATTTAAAAATCTGTTTTCTTCCTTCAGCATTCTCTTGGTCTTCTTTAACATGATGAGCTGTTAAGTAGACAGAATTAAAAAATACTGTCAAGCTGTGCAACTATTCACGAATTCCACTTCAAAGAGAAACACAGTGCACCATTGTCAAAAGCTGGTAACAGACTGGCGTACTCGACCCCCATAAACTCTGGCCAGCCAGCCTTGTGTGGAGGTGGCACCAGTTAGGTGGGAGAAGTTAGAACTAAATCGTGAGTGTAGCAGCCATCAATTTAGCCCTTATGGTTTACTAATGTTCTAATTGTGCCAGTCAATCTGGGAGGATTATTTCATTGAAATTTATTTTAATCTTTGGTATTTTAAGTATGTTCATTTTAAAAATAAAAATATAAAAGATGAACAAAAATATATTAGTAAAAATGAAAGCATTTGTTCTGTAAAATTTGGATTCAGTCAAAAGGCTGCTTTTAAGGACCTAGAAAGTCACAGATTCCCCACCACTGGTCTAGAATGAATGATTCAGAAGGCCTGGAAAACACCACTGAGAGGTGACTCCCAATGGGTGTAAAGGCCACTCTGTGTTTGTAGTTTTTCTATCCATTCCTCCTGTTGTGGTCACTGTGGGTCAGACAGTCTGCTAAATGCTTCATGTGTATCAACTCACTGAATTCTAAAATAATTCTTTGAGATAAATACTGTCTAAAAAAGTTGATGAATCTGTGACACTAAGAACTTAATTCAAATTAGCAGAGCCAGACTTTGAACTCAGCTGCTGATGGCTATATTATGTAATCTAATCTAGTGATGAAAAGACAACTGATGTGTTAAAATGCCTCCATTTCATACGTGAGAAAACCAAGGCTGGAGATGGTTATGTAATTTGCCTGAGATCACTTGCTAGTAAATGGTGGTGGGGCTAAGAAATGTTTTGGTCAACTGGTGGAGGCTGTGAAAAGAGCTGCTTCTGGTACATTTTAAGATAGATGACTTTGGAACATTTTCACCCAACAGTGCCTACCAGCCAATCTGGCTGATTTCAGGGACCCTCGTTGTGGGTAAATGTGGATGTGTGTGAGTGAATGAATGTGTATGTGAATGTGTGTCTGCATGTGGTTATTTGTATGTTTATGAGTGTGTGATCTGTTCAGGGTATGGTAAGCATGTTTGTGGGTTTATGTGTGAGTGCATGAATGTGTGTGTAATTTGCTTGCTTGGTACCTAGAATCTCTTGACATTAGTGTAACATAGATCCTCTAAGTGGTAAAGGAAATATCGGCAAGAATACAAACTGGGGACTCATACCTCAGTCCCTGTATCAACTCCACAGGAGTGCCAGCCAAAAGAACAGAAAAGAGCAGGATAACAGAGAGAGAGAGAATAGAGGGAAGCGTTCTCTGCCTGTTATCTATGAAACTGGTGGGCTAACTTGACAGTTTGTACGTAGGGTAAAATCTCAGACCCTTCACAGTTCTTGACAAGGGGCAGCTGCCATTTATTCAGTCATTTTTTCTTAAAAAATAAAAGCATGGATGAAACTTCATAGGTTACATGACTGAGGCTGCACAAGAAGTTGCAAATGCCACTTCTCAGTGTCATAACTTCATCGTAGCACTAGGTAGGCAGAATAGGATGGTCATAATGACAGGGAAAGTTACCAATCTTGCAGGCTCAAGATTACAGAGAAGGCAATATATTGAAGCCGTTTACTTTTTAAAAAAACAAACAAAACCCAAAACTCAGCTGTTTTTGTTCTTGTTTCTTCAATCACAAAATATCCAGTGAGGAACACCTGAAAATTAGAGACTGATACAAAATGTGACTTTTAATCTCATTATCTTGACATAACCACTGCTAACATTACAAAATACCTTCCCCATCTTTGTGTGTTTATGTGTGTGTTTACTTGTGATTATGTATGCATAAAGAGAGTTGATAAGAGAAATAGAATCGCACAGAATGCATTTATCCTGCTTTTTCTATTTTACATGCAATTATGAGTATTTTCCCATAGAAAAATATTTTACACACCCTTCCACAATATAATGTACCTACACTATATTTTATTATGCAGATATATTTATTTTGCCAATACTCTAACCAACTTTGGTTGGTTCTGTTTTTGATTGCAACTAATGTAGATATTAATGCTCTTTTCTCATTTTAAAAATTAATATTATTTTTAATTGATGGATAATAACTGTATACATTTCTGGGGTACAATGTAAATATATACACACACACACAAATGTGAAATGATTAAATCAAACTAGTTAACATAATTATTACCACACTTATTTTCCTGTGGCAAGGCATTTTAAATTTATTCTCTTAGGTATTTTGAAATATATAATATATTATTATTAACGATAGCCATCCTGTGTAAAACAGATCTCAAAACTAATTTCCCTGGTCCAGGGAAAAACGTTGTACCCTTTGACCAACATCTCCCCATTTCCTCCCTCATCCCCTCCCAAGCCTCTGTTAACCACTATTCTGTTCTCTACTTCTGTGAGATTGACTTATATACAAGTCTTTGCTCCCGATTCTGATTATTTCCGTAAAATAGATTGCTACAAGTAAAACTGATAAGTCGAAGAAAATTTACATTGAATTCCTCTTAGATATATACAATTTTAAATACCCTCTAGAAAGATTTTAAGAATTTCTGCATTCCCCAGACTTCATTTCCCTTCTAAATGTTGGCATTGTGTTTTTCTTTCATTTTTTCGTGGGTGAAAATTATAAAACCATTTTCATTTGTATTTAAGAAATATGACTGAGAGGCTCTGAGCCTTATCTCTAAGTGGGATTAATAAATGGTACTCATAGTAGAATTGGGGAAACATTCAAATAACGTATATAAGTTGTAGGCACAATGTGATTGCAAGTATTAGTTTTTATTATAATAATTATTAGTCTCACTACCGGTGAGGTTGAACATTTGACTCTATTAAAAAAAACTTGTAGCTCTGCTTTAATGTTCCTTTTCTTATTAAATTATAAAAGTTTACCATATTTAAAAGTTAGTAAATCTTTGTGACACATATATTTTGAGTATTTTTACCTACTTTATCCTCTGCCGTTGAATATCATGTACAGTATTTTGCTTTTATACCCAGAAAGGTAGAGGTCAGTTTTGTTCCCCAAACATTTCTGGCACTTTTTTGCCTCCTTGAAGTTAAATATACTCAGATGACTTGATTTGGCCAATGACATGTAAGCAATGGTGATTATATCATTTCTGGGCAAATGTTTTAACAGGTAGCGCACAATATCCTTCTCTGTGCTCTTCGCAGCAGCGCATGTAGAGATGTGTAGACTATGTCAGCCTGTTTCCCCAAGTGACTCAAATGAGTGGAGCCCTCCTATCTGCAAAACGTATAAACAAAAAATCTTTGTTGTGTTGAATTACTAAAATTTGGGGGTTGTTTATTACTACAGCGTAATGTAGCCTGTTATTACTGATGCAAGGATATTTTTATTTGGCTTATTATTCTTTTAATCGTAGTCACATTTAGCTATATTTCCCCTAGAGGTTCTGCCTCTGATATTATGCCAAGAAAGTCCAGTAAGACTGTTCTGACTATTGGAGTGCCCAAACATGGATGGAATGGGTTTTTGAGGCAGTGAGTTACCTGTATATGAATGTTTTTAACTGATGGTTATGACTGTGTGTCAGGAATGCTGTGTAGTTATATATCCTATGAATAATCAGAGTAGTTGACCTTTAAGTTCCCTTCAAACTGTTTAGATATTAAGTATAATGGTAGTTACTACTCTCGGGGAGCTTGCAATGTACCTTAGTATTTGCAAAGACAAGGTGGAATCTAGGAAAAATATGCTTCTATCTTTTTCATAATCAATCATAAATATGTAGATAAACTCACCCCCAATTTGTGGGATAGATATAAATTTCCATGACTGTATATTCAAGTTCTGTGCCCTTCAACATCTCTTCAATAACTCAATTTGGTTCAACCAGTACAAAACAAAAAGTAATACTTTCTTATATAACTTAAATGGATTTTCTATTTAGTGTGTATTTTGTTGTTTGGGTTGTTCTCTAGACTGAACTGATACATTAAGACAGGTATAAGGGATGTAGAATCCTGCAGGATCTTGCAAAGAGACGATTCTCAAAACAACAATAATTAAAGGGAACACTATTTCTCACCTGCTAGAGCAGTACTTCAAGAAGTTGATGTAGGGAGTAGAGCAGTCTTTGAGTCTATAAAGTGTCTCACATCAGCTGCTTGCCTTATTCTCCATGCCACCAAATGTCACCAAATGCCTCTTCAGTACAGAGCAAGCTTTGCCACTCAAATGGAATCCCAGAAAGTATTTTCTACTTATAATTGCCAGTTCCCTCCTTGTATTCCTCATGGTTCTTGAGTTTTTGGGGAGAAGACTCAATATGTTTAAAAGGAAACAAAAATACTTTGAAAAATATTCTTCCAAGCTATGTATTTAGGTTCTCTGAAGAAAAGCACCAAAAGATGAGCTACTAAAGAAACTAACATTCTAATATTCTAAAATAGCATTTTAGAATATTCTAATATTCTAATATCAAATATTATAATATCAAAATATTCTAATATTTAACTCATTAAATTTTGGTTGAAAAAAAATTCTGCTTGTGTTGATCTCACATATACTTTTGTAAATGATTTCTTTTCCTTCATCACAGTAACATTTTGTTCCCATCTCTATCATCCTTTGAAAGGTTTGTTTGTGTGTGTGAGCATGCGTGTGTTTGAGTGTTGCACAGAGATTTGTTAGAAGAAGCAGGAGAGAATCCCAGCTGAGTCTTATGCTATCACTGATGTTACAAATATCTGAACTTGTATAATAGCTTCTATAAAATAACCTTCTAGCATCTACTTTTAACAGTGGTGATGAATGGCTAATTTTATGTACCAGTTTCAAAACTCTAGCAGGAAACATTCTGAACTATACAACAACATTTTCTTTGACATCTACCTTAATTCCCATTCTAAATGCAATTTTTGAAATTCAAGCATGCATAAGTTCACTCACTCCTTCTCCCTGGTTTTCATTATAGTCTCTCAACTGGGTCTAGCATCCCCTTGTACAGAGTTTCTCTGGTTTCATCTTCTTCCAAAATGAAACCTTCTGTGTTCTGTTGGTGTTTACCCTTTAACTCCGTCCTAACTTTGGAGGTAGCTGATGTCACCATTCCAGGGAAACATAAATCAGGTTGGTTATTGATTAGGTTTTTCATTATGGTCTGAAATTTGGCTTTCTGGGGTTTGTCTTAAATATATCTCTTTTTTTACTATAGTTTTAGTGTGGTTTTATGAGGAAGAAAAATTATATATGCAGATTCAAATACCCTCTATTTCACAGATCTTCCCTACATTCTATTTTAATCAGAGTGATATATGTTATATAACCTTTAATTTTGAGACAGTGGTATTTGTTTTCCTATTTATTATAGGAAAGATTATGTTTATTTGTCATGTGTGTGTTATGAAAAATCAAATCTGAGTTTACATCAAACTTGTAATATTTAAGGGACTATCACTTCATTTCTTATTAACTCAACAAATGTAAAAACTATTGTTGATGTTACTGAACTGAAGAAACAACACCTGTTTTCCCTCTTTCAAGTGTATTAAAAGTTTTTCTAAATGTTGCTTCTGGCAATGACATTTTAAAACACTGTAGGGGATTTTGACGTCGTTATCAATATAGTGATTGATCTTTTAACTAACCTACAATACTGATTGATTACAGTTTTGTTCTTCTCTGGAAAGTGAAAATAAAGGAGAATACTGAGTTTTTGTCCTTGATAAATTCACATTCTAATTTAGGGGATAAAATTATGAAATCTGCATGTCATTGAGAATTAATTGGATAGTGCAACAAATAAGAATAATATCTTTTCGTGTATCTGTAATATTTCTAGAACTAAGTCTATGTATACATTCACTCAGTAGTATTTTTTGTTCATGTTTTCATGGCTTTATTACTTAAGTTTAGAGTATACAAATTGTATTTTTTAACTATTTCCTTTGGTTTTATTACTTTAGAAGTATGGGAGTTGTATTCGTTAATTATTTCCTTTGAGTTGTAATCCCTCAAAATTAGGGTTGTCATCTTTTGTGTGTTTTTTAAAACTCATCCCATGTCTATTCTAGCACGATGATAAGAGTGCTACCAATTTCTATACATTGAATAAAGTTATGGCTGAATTTTTATTAATATTATCTGGAACCTACAGGGAGACCAGGTAAAATATTTAATTACTCAAAGAGATAAACCACATTTAAGAGAAATAGATAAATAAAACAGCTTTTATTTTAATATTTCTATTAAACAACCAAACCAATTGCTTTCATTTGGTTTCCTGGGATTTAGTTCATGGCTCAACAGTCTCCTTCGGATATATACCCATGTCCTAGCCTATGAGAAATATATACTCAAGATGGAGGCTTGAAGTGCAGTGTTACATGTGCAATAAAATGCTTATTTTGCTCATCATGGGCTCTACTTAAAAATGCCAGATTATTTTTGGGAGATTGTAATCTTAAAGTAGATCATCTTTACTTGCTGAGCTCTTACTCTTTACAAAGTTTTGTGGTATGTGCTTAGAGAATACAAAAATAAGGCACAGTGTCATTAAGGATTAAAATTTAATAGAGAAACCAAATAGGCACAACAAATGATTTAACTAACAATCCATGTGCCAAATGAGGATGCTATGTGAGTTTAGATAAAAAGAGAGTTCACTGATGATACTAATAAAGTTAACAAACATTATATAGCACACATGATGTCCAGGCTCTGTTCTAAGCACTTTACATGTATTAACACATTTTAATTTTCACAATAAACCCATGAGGTAGGTACCTATTATGTCCATTTGATAGATGTGGAAAAGGATACACAGAGAGGTTAAGTAACTTATGTAAGTTCATGCAGCCGGTAACCATACTTGGAACTGAACCCAGTTTAGCAAGATCACAGAACATCACAGAACATCACAGAAGGGCATTCACAGAGTAATGTGAATTGGAATACGAAAGATGTTAATCTCCAAAAAGATAAAGACAGGAAGAGATGTTTAAGTTCATGTAAATCAAATTTCACAAACAGACATTCAAAACTACTTCAGTCTTGCATGAGCTCAGATATTACATAAAGTGAATGCATGAGAAAGTATAAGATGAATGTGTATATATGTATATTTTTACAAACTGGGCCAATTTTGGGAGGGAAAGGAAAGGGGCTGCTAACTGCATGTGATGCGTGGACAACATGCATGGCTTATACTCACCCTAGTTATGTCCCTCACTCAATCAGTGGAGGGACCCTCATATCCTTAAATCGGTTTTGCCTATGGAGACTGTGTGATACAGGCTGGCTTCCCCATGCCAGGCTGTGTAAAATGCAGGAGAGATTAATAAACTTTAGCCATATTCTCAGAGTTTGGCTCAATGTCTGCACTCCAGTGCAATTATCTCTGGCAGTCTGACCTCCTGGACTTTGGCCATTGCCTTCTTAGAGCTGGTTTTCTTCCTTTGCTCTTTTTGCATTAGTTAGTGAACTTCCATGGATACAAACTTTGACCTGCTTGAACTTAAAGAATCCTCTTGATCATTTGGGGCATGTGAACAACCACAGAACCTGACCTACGGGCTATTTGACTTATGGAACTTGTCAAGACTTCTCCTGCAGAGCCAAAATTCTGTCTTTTGTATAATCCTCTCCTCTATTACTAGATCTGCCTCTTTACCACCTATTGAAGTGGTATTTTATATAGTGGAGTTATTGGACAAGTTGGAAAGGATCCTCCATTAAGTAAGAACATTTCCTATAGCTGGGGCATGAGGATCAGAGAGAGCATTATTAATGGATTTTGAGCAGAAAAATGACAGGAGGCAAGTAAAATGGATCTTCTAGTATATGTAGGATAGACCACAATGGGACTCTGAGACTGGCAAAACTATCCAGGAAGATGCATAATTATCTATAAATAAAGTAATAGACATTTGTGCTAAGGTGACAGCAATGAGAATCCAAAGGAAAAAAAGCAGGTGGAAGAAATATTGCAAAAGAAGACTCCTCAAAACATAATGATTTTCCAAAATCTGGAATGTGGCATAGAGTTCTCTGGGTTATTTTATGTTAGATTGAGTGTAGGAAAAAATGCTAGTGTCTCTTCTTTGTCCTCACATGGAACATACATTAATATGGTTTTATTTTTTATGTCTGTCAAACACATTTTACTCACAATCACCTTCTCCAAGCAAATGGGGTACTGGAGCTTTTCATATTCAAGATTTAGCTCACTGGCTGGCATTGGAAGGTGTTTTTAAGTGGTGCCTTTGTCATCTTAGGATAGAACTATCTTTCCATTAATTTTCTTCTCTGTGTGCCTCCAGGTCAGCATTGGCCACAGGAGAAATTTGCAAGACATTTGGAAAGTAGAGGGAAGCAGCAGACATTTTTTATTCTTTGAAGATTGGTACACGAACTGTGAGAGCTCGCCCATGTGGCTGGTGATCTGCTGGCTTATCTTGTTAGTATACGGCAGGATGTGATAATCAGTTGCCTATAGAAGTGAGAATTTGGGTGGCTTAGAATAGAGTATGGAATAAATTAGTTCATGTGACCAGTTACAGAACTGAGGACTACAATAGTTATGAGAGTATATTTCTTGTTTTGACATGAATACATTTATATATATATATATATATATTCTATACTTTCTATATTGTATATTTCTATATCTCCCCATTTAGTTACAGTATATCAAAGGTGGGTAGACGGTATGTTACAACCAGACAAGGAATGAACATCACTCAAATATAAATAAAAGGCTTTGTATCCTCTTCTGGAGAAAGTAATAGAGTGTTTTCAGTTTCATGAGGGATAGTTGCAAAAAGTTAGGTAAAGCATGATGTTTCTGTTTTCTGTAGGAGTTAAGTGTGTGGATAGCCAATTGGTAAGGAGCGACTCTGGTGGCTATGTACTCTTTCAAACTAGTTAAGCTGAAACTACCTTTTCCACAGTTCCCTTCCCTGTAGGCTACTAGATTAAGGTTGGTCACAAGAGAAATTTGTTGAATATTTGTAAAGTGGACATAAATCAGCAGCCATTGTGTGTGCGTGTGCGTGTGCGTGTGTGCACGTGCTCTGAAGCTTGGAGTAAGATGCTGGGAATTATGGCCGCTGGTGTGTTTTGTTGCTGACCTGCTGGCTCACCTTATGAGTGAGGTGTATCCCCCAGACCCACAACTTGTCCAGTTTTTGTCATATGTCCTTCAGCTTCTCAGAGCTATGGGCCACCTGTGTATGTGGACCCATAGTGGAGAGCATCAGCTGTCCTGAATGTCACCCACATCACTATGGTGAGAGATAGTGAGATACAGATGTGAGTTGCAGTTGGTTCTCATGGATTCCAGTAAATTTGAACTCAGAAGTTCTACTTTATGCTCCTTCTCCCTCACTTCCTTCCTGGCTACTGACCTGGTTAGTCTCTAGTGAGTTTAGTCCAAAACTATACTCACAGGTGACAGCATTGCATAGACTAACTCCCATATAGCATAAAACAGAATTTTTGTAAGCCCCTTATTTTTTATCACTCATAGAGTTTGTGCTTCTCTGATTAAACTCTGCCACATTTTATAAATGTTTATTGAATGAATTAATAAAATATGACTAAGAACTCTTCACCTGACTTTAAAGATAACACCTATTATATTCTATCCAAGCAATGAAAACACAGGAAATGCACTGGGGAAAGAAAGTAAAGATGTCAATCAGAGACCACAGTGGTTAGGCAGGATGAGGGACCAAATAGTACACATAAAATTGAATTTAGGAATGTTTACATTCTCAGAGTCAATTTTATTATAGGTTTGGATAAGGAATAGGTTTGGTTCCATCATTCCACATTGGGTCATAAGGACTCGGGAGCCAACATGAAGAGAATACCATTGGCCAAAAATAGGACAATTTGAGAAAATGATGATAACCTCAATAGATTAAAACATTTAAATATAATTAATTCTAAAAGTTCATAATGCAAAGAACAGCAGCAACATGTTATTTACTATTAGAGGATGCTAGGAAACTAACTCATTACTTTGAAAACTGGTATAAAAGAAAATCAAGCCAACATGTTATCCTTGCTTTCCTTTATAAACTGTACCACTGGCTAACTAAATAGCAGAAGAATAATCCTTTATGACAGTTTTCTTATAAATGAAGATGAAATGATAGATTTGGAATATTACTATTTTGCAACCTCATTAGGCATTCATCATTAACAGCTGTTGGCATAACAAGAGAATATATCCTGATGAAATACACATCACCGTCTAAAAAATATTCTGTCTAAAGGTAGTTCATACCAATTTTTACCAACTACAAGTAAATGGTAAATAATTAGTAAATTTATTAATATGCAATTATTTTTAATAAAATTTATAAAAGAAAATTTGAAAAAATATGAATTATAAATTTAAAAATGAGTACGTAGTAAAAAAATATAAAAAACTAGGTAGAGAATCAACTCGGTAGCATGAAAAAATATGGAAAACTGTGGAAAAAATGACCCAGTTTTTTCAACAAATAAAGACAATAGAGAGATGCAAGGGGAACCTGTAGATTAAAAGAGAAAATCTGAAGTTACTAAAATCATTGACTTGTATATTTATAATCAGTAAATGTTAATAAGACATAAATTATACCTCCATAAAGTTATTTTTTAAAAATAAAGACTTAAAAATCTTATTAATCGATGATTAGGTCTTATTTTTATTGTTTCAATCAAACAAAACCCAAAATTGATATTTGATACAATTAAAAATTTGAACATTTATAAGTTATTTGATGATATTAAGGAATTACTGCTAATTTTATTCTGTGTGATAATAATATTGTGGTCATAGTTTAAAAAAAGACCCTTATCTTTTAGAGATGTATATTGAAAAATAAAATGAAAATTATAAAATTGATTTTCCAAATTTAAAGTGTATATTATAACTGTGTTTGCAGTTTCAGAATATCATGGTGAAAGGGTAGAAAGTGGCTTTCATCTGCAAAAGATTTCAGCAGGGAAGCTCCTTTTCCAGGTCCTGAAAGGGAGACTTCACAGGGCTTCTCAGATTTTGTCTGCAATTTCACTAACACACCAGTAGGTAAAATGCAGTTCTTACTCTGTTGGCTCAATTTTGATGTCATATGACATCTGTCCCAAGACACTAATCCACCTGTTAAATGGAAAGATCCATTGCAAGTTCAAAAAGAAAAATAATATACACCCTCCCCAATAGAGACAAAGGTCAAATATACATTAGAGAAAATAGACTTATTTAGAGTCACTTTATTTGTTCTCCAAAGCATTTTCCTAACTGGGTTAATTGCTAGGCTATTTAGAATCAATTAATTTTCACAATTTTTAAAAAAAATTATCAAAAATAGAATGCAAATTTTGTTAAAGGACATTTATTCCCTAGAAGCTTGAAAATATATATATATATATATGTATAAATGTACACGGTTGATGCATGATTGGAACTGCATGACTGTGACTACATTTATATTAAAGAAGTAGGTAATTTTATGATTATTAATAATGGTTGTAGCTCTGCAGGCCAAGACAATGATATGGGTAATTGAATCTCATGCTTCAGAGCACAAAGTGATTGCTGTGAAGAAGTCAGGGGAAAATGTTTTGCCCCGTGTAGAGCATTATACGTTTGAATGGTTAGGTAGAGGGAATTCAAGAAAGATCACTTTTTCCTGAGGCGTGAGGGATTTAGTGCAGTGGAACATCTCATTGGATAAAACAATGGCATCGGTTCTACATTAATATTCATTACAATTTCCTTTCAACTTACACGTTGTGTGGGACTACAGGTAGGTAGGGTCATGTCAGATCTATGGTTATGTAAGTGACAGTTCTTGTCTGACACATTGTGCATGCAAAAGGAACAGTGGCATGAAAGATATGTGGAAAGGAAAGAAAAAAAGAAGGGGAGAGGTCAGGAGGAAGAAAGCCCCCTTCAAAGTCACACCACCAGAGAGAACTAAGAAATGGAGTCTGAGTCAAAAACTGTTGACACTGCCCAAGAGAAACAGACCAAGACTTCTGATCATTTTTTAAATAAAAACCATTATTAGGCAAAAGTTGAGTGTTTTTCTTTGACCTGTGTCAGCCCCTATAGAATCACATCTTGCCTTTGATTTCTTATAGCAAGGTAGTAATACATGCAGTTTTTCACTAGAAAGTATGGCTGTTCTTCCTTCTTAGAAAGCTCAGTTAATAGGCAATGTTTACACATATTCTATTCACTCAACCAACACTTTTAGAATGTGCACCACCTTGCAAACTCCAGGAGGGAAAAATGTGGAAGGGTCATTCCCAGCTTCCCTTTGTGACCTTGTTCACTTCTTTGCATAGAAAGTGAGGAGTCTTTCTAGCAAGCCAACTTCGGCCACAAACACAAAGTCACATTGTTTAATCAGATTTATTGATAATGACAACATTTTTGTTAATCTGCTTATCACTTATGCCTTATTTCTCATCAATTCCAAAGTTTGGAGGGGGAAAAGGGTACTCTAAATTCCCAATGTCATGGGCTAGAAAAAATAACAATAATCAATCTAGTATTCTCTTTGAGTCATTATTGTACCTGACAGTTTAGTTTTATAAACCAGTCTCTTATTCCATAGTTCAGGCACCATGTTCTCTAGGAAGTATTTCCTGGACGCCATGCCTTGCCAGGTTGAGTTAAGGGGTTAAAACCTAGATTGAGTTAAAAATTTACATTGAGTCTGAGATTCTCTTTACTTCCTGTGCTTTTCCTGTTGCACTTAGTGCCTTGTATTAAAAAAAACTGTTTATTTTTCTTATTTATCACTCCTGCTAGAGAGTGAATCCCTTTTGGCAGAGACAACTTTCCATATTTGTATTCTCAGTTTCTGACATAGTGCTTGGCCTTCAGAGGGTTTGCTGAATCGAAATGAACTGCCCTCTAGAATTTATCTGCCTGAAATCTGACTGCCTATCATCTGTGATCTGAATTTCGAAGGTCTGATATTGCATGCTGCTTACCAGGAAGGACTACTGAAGATGGTGGTGTTCTTACCATATTGGAGACTTGTAGGGGATTCTCTCTCTTGCCTTTCTCTTGCTAAGAAAGAGAAGGTTAAGATGACACTTGACGGCCCTGGAAGTTTCTGTGAGAATTATAAATCTCTTAACCAGAAAATACCCTTGGCCTCTAGAACTAATTGCTGGTCTATTGGGGTTCTAGCTATCGCTCTCCTGCTTGTCCTGGCCTGGGAGGCTTGGACACTGGCTTATCATGCTATCTTCTTAAATGTGTATTCTGTCCTTCCTTGTTTTTCTCCTTCAAGTGAAGTGTAGTGGAAAGATTATGAAGAGCATGGCTAATTGTCATATATTGATCAAGTCATTTAACTCTTGAGGACTGGATTCTTCTGGAAGGGAATGGAATGGACTCTGGATTCTTCATTTCACTGAAAAGACGGAGGTGAAACTAGAAATGGCTTAGATGTCAAGATTTATTTATTTATTTACTTAAAGAGAAATAAACCTTTATTGTGTTAAGCCAAGGACATTTTGGGCTTATTTTTGTAGAGTCCAGCATTACTTGCATGGCCATGATGTAAGAATATTATATTTTAATTCAGTCTTCTCAGGATATTTCCACCTTATCTCTTTTTAATAGTGATTATCATAGGGGTGTTGTTTTATATTCTTGGGGGTCTTCTTTTGAATACTTTACAGATGGTTTCGTTGGTCTACAGACTGTGAAGGCTGAAGAAACTCCATCTTGGATGCTAATCTGCTGTATTGATACCTGATTAACCCCTGTTCCAGGAATGCCTCTGAGGTTTCTACTTTATCTACTGTTACCATAAATCCCACCCTTAGATTGGAACAAACTTGACCATAAATCCTGCCCTTAGGCAGTTTCATTCAGCATCTCTCCTCTCCTGCAATACCATTTTTATCCTCTGCCTTAGAGCATCTCCATTAGCTATAAGGCTCTATTATTTCTCTCTTCTTTAATAAACAAACAAAAATTATCTCCTATACCCACACTCATTCCCTTGATGATCTCCTCCAATATTATGGCTTTAAGTTTCATCTAAATGTCATCGACTCCAAAACTTGTATGTCTAGTCCAGTCCTCTTCACCGAATCCTAGACTTGTGCGTTCAGCTGATTAGTTTATTAGCTCCCCATGTACCTCGTAGACATGTCACATTCAGCAGTGCCAGAAGGGAAGCCCTCATCTACTTTCCAGAAACTCTGCTCTGCTCCATCTTAACTGATACAACCCCATCCTTCAAAAAATCTTGAGTCATCTTTGATTCTTCTCTTTCTCTCACACCCTATGTCCAATCTATTAGGAAATCCTGTTGGCTCTGTCTTCATAATATCCACAGTCTGACCAACTTTTACCACCTGTACTGAGACCACTCAGGTTTCAACACGTCCATGCCTCACCTGGATTACTGCTATAGGTAATCCTGTTTCTATATTTGTTCATAGTCTATTGCCAACATAAAAGCATGATCTTTCAAAACAAATTATGTCATTCTCTGTCAAACTGTTGAATTGACTTCTTAATGCAGTCAGGAAAAAAAAAAAAGGCCAATGTCTTTGCAGCATCCTATAAACCCTATAGAATCTCCCTACCTCAGGCTCCTGCGCTGGCTTTTCCTACTGCCCAGTCCCTCATCTCTCATATACGCACTTCTTGTAATTCATTGCTCAGATATCACCTTTCAATGTAGCCTACCAGACCACTCTTTTTAAAATTGCAGCTTCCCCCTCCAACTACCCAATTCTTCCTTGCTGTGCTGCACTTATTCTTTTTTTCTATAGCACACAATCATTGTCAAATACGCTATGTAATTTGTTTATTATGTTTATCCTTTATTGTCTCTCTCCTCCTAGCTAAAATGCAAATTCTATGCTAGCAGGCATCGTTGGCTGTTTTCTCCATGAACGTATCCCAAGTACCTTGAAAGTTACCCAGCAAATAGTAGAGTTTAATAAATATTTGTTGAATTAACAGTGAACGAATGATCAATTACATTCGGTGGACTTACAAATTTTATCGCGTTTCATGCCTCTCTATGATAGTGGTGGCTATAACTTAGGTGTCTTTTCTAGCTTTCCTTAAGGCTTTGTGAAGACTTCAGTCATTCACATATTTATTTTCAAGTAAATGTGTGGCAATGTTCTGATGAGTATGAATAATTGATTATAGAATTTTGCTAAGAATAGGCAAAATGAGCACATTTTCCCTGTCTTCCAAGAGAAGTAATATCTAGTCATATGTCTAAGGAAGATAGATTTATATAAGGAAGAAATTTTCTGAATTTAAACCACTATTCAGTAGCTCTGCCATTCCTTCATTTCATCATTCATTTGCTCTTTACTGAAAACCCCCTATGGACTTAACACTTTGTCTTTTAAGCAATCCCCAGGGCGGTGGTGTTAGGATCAGGGATAGAGACAGGGAAGAATAAATACATGATTTTCTCCTGGGCATCCATTTATGCCAGTGTGATTCATTCCACAGCAAACAAAAACCATAACACGTGACAAAAAGCTTATGTTTATAAGGCAAAAACACTCCTGTCTGAAAGAGAAGACTTTTTGGCAGGTACAGGCTTAAAGATAAAAGGGCAGAAACCATACCTTTTGTTCAGGTGCAATTTTGGGAATTACTTCCCTACCTTAGGCCCCTGAAACCAAAACACTGTAATACATTGTCCGGTGATGATTTGGGTAGCTCAGTCCAAAAATTGTAAATTATTTTGAAGTATGATATTTTAAATTTGGTATGTTTGGATGTAATTAGAAAAGTTGGATTCATTGAGGTCAATTGATTATTATGTGTTCTTTCTAGATGTTATGAGAGATACACCTGCACCTTCAACCCCTCTACTCCATCTTCCTACATCCTTAAGTTTGCTGTTTGAAGTGTGATTTAATTGTTTGAAGTACTTATTTGTTTATAAAGACAGGGTCTCACTCTTGTCACCCAGGCTAGAGTGCAGTGGCGTCATCATAGTTCACTATAACCTCAAACTCCTGGGCTCAAGCAATCTTCCTGCCTCAGCCTCCCAAGTAGCTGGGACTACATGTGCACACCATCATGCTTGGATAATTTTTTAAATTTTTTGTAGCGGTGTGGTCTCGTTATATTGTGCAGGCTAGTCTTGAACTCCTGGCCTCAGGCAGTCCTCCCACATCAGCCTCCCAAAGCACTGAGATTACAGGCATGAGTATGGCCTGAAGTATTTAAAGTATAAAAACACTCTATATTTTAAAGAGAAAAGAGCACTGCTGTCTTCTATAACCCCTGACCACACCTTCCCACTGGGGCTTTGGTGAACGCCTATATGTACACATAAAAAGGGTTTCCTTTGCCTCAGACAGAATGGGCCAGTGCAACTTAGATGCATCAACACAGGTTAACAGTTCTGAATGATCCCGTAAGAAAACATTTCTGCTGCCATTAGTGCTAAGCCAACTGGACGTCAGACCTTCCTGAGGGGTCAGGTAAAAGCAAACTATGCTAGTGCAAGCTTGCGGACCACAAGCAGCCAGGGGGTCTTGGGTCTGGCATCAGGCCTTGGGCCAGCATGGGGAGTGGCAGGAACTCTCTGGAAATAAAGAAAAAAAGAAAGACACAAAGAAACAAACAAACAAAAACACCTGCCTGGACATTTCTCTGCGTAACCCACCAGGGGCTGTTTTAAATTTTAGTTTGAACCTCAAATTTATGGGAGCAAGAACATTGGCCTAAGTGCCTTCCTATGTCATGGTTGGTTTCCTGTGGATCATCTCTGGACTGAGGGCTGCAGAGATCCACACACGATCGGCCACCTTTCTGAGCCCTGGCTTCCCAACACTCCTCAAAAGGCTGCACACTGGTTGAGTGAAGCAGTGAGTGCTGTGCTGTACACTGGATGTTAGTGTTTGTTTCTTGCTAGGGAAAATGGTTTGAATTCTTCTAACAGTATAATCCTGGAAAAGGGGAATGTGACTTTACGTTGAGCAGAGGATGATTACACTTGCAAATATGGGTGAAACAATCGGAGCTTTTGTTGGGAATATGCTGTGGGAGGTCAAAGGGCGATCACTGAGCTCTGTCTGAAGCTGCAAAGAAGTCATTCCCCATAGCTAGTTAGTCTACTAGTCAAGAAGCAGGGAAAGGGAGGGAGGTAGTTGAGGATTTGTTCCACCTCATTTATTTTACGGCACAACAACTTGTTGTTGCTAATGACAACTTGGATGCTAAAGAGAAAATGGAAATGAAAGATTTGAACTTTGCTTTGGCATTATAGTGTTCATCATTGCTGCACTAGAAAAATCAGTTTCACTGAGTCTTGGGTGGATGGTTAGACCAAACTTCGGTTGTCATAGTAACGGAAACAGGATGATGCATTGAATAAAGCAAGGGATGTGGGGTCGAACTGCCCCTGCTTCAGTCCTGGCTCTGTCACTGACAGCCAAGCCTCAATCTCTAGCTGTACCATGGGGTGATATCGTATCTATCCTATAAGTGTTTGGACAAATTACATTTTTAAAAGGCATGAGCAATGAATGGGAAGAACGATATAACTACCAATTGATAAACTCCCCATAAAAGTAGTTTGTGCTGCTTTTGATATGAGGACAGTGATATAACTAATTCAAACAGTAGATAATATCAACATTATTTGTCTTATTTTTCCACCACTGTATTTATCTTCCTAATTCTGAATTGGACTTTTTCTTGCCTATGAGCATACAATTCCTAAGGATCAGAGTTAAAGTGGGAATTTTGGTGTGTTAGTCTAGTGGCCTTGCTCATATTCTACTGTATCTGCCTAAAATTTTCTGAGATCATAAAGGTAGGCTGATGAACAGGAAGTAAAGGAATTTTTTCCACATGGAGTAGTTTTTCACAGAAGCCTGTAAAAGTACCCATTTCCCCCACATAGTTGCCGGTGTTGAGAGTATCAAATTTAAATTTTTCTGTTTGCTAGTGTTCAGGCATAAGATGATATTTTAGTGCTATATGAACATGATAACTAATATGCAAATAAAATAATATAAGCTCCCTTTGTGTTCAGGCATTAAGCAAAGTAAGAAAAAATATCTCTTTAAATTTATCAGTTTGAATTAAAAGGAAACTCTGAAATAAACCAGTTAGACCTAAGTATATTTTGTCAGTGAAAGATCCATGTTGTAAGTTCTCTTTGTTGATAAGGAATGCCAAGGTTAAAGAATATTTATGATGGAAAGAGCTAACAAAAGAACATGACTGATAAATAATCAGGCCGAGACAAAGTACAATCATAAAGTTGACTCTGTACAAGTACGGTTGGCAGATATCTTGTGTGGGTTTTCCAGTGTAAAAATACAAAGACTCTCTTGGCGTTCAGAAGTTTTATTCCTCATGTGTACTGGGAACCTTTTTTTGAATCATAAAAGATGCTTAAAATTATGAAAAGTCATAAATCCTAACTCGTGTAAGAATTAATAATATTTCATGAATAGACTTATTTAAAAATTTATATACAACTGAAATTATAAAACTCAGCCTCCTTGTCTTCTAAAACTATGAAATATCAAAACAGTGCCTGGATTTTTAGATGACTTCCTTAAACAAATTATCTTTCTTTCACAAAAATTGAATTATACAGGAGATGCTTTCAACAGTATCAAACTTTAAATATAACATAAAACCTTGCTTAACTTTGAAACTAATGAGACAGAGCATTTTGCCAGATGTTTATTGAATATACTTCCTGTGTAAGATTTTTGAATGAAGCCTTTACCCAAGTTGTTGGTTTTATTTCTATTTGAATTTCATGAATTCTTTAGACTGTTCAGACATTAATTCTTTGTTATCTGTATACATTGTAAATATCTTCTTATTGTCTGTGGTTCATTTTTACTTCTGTTTATCATAACTTAATCTGCAAGAGGGCATTTACAAACATTTACAGCTACTGTCATACTTCATGGTAAAAGACGACATGATTTCCCCTTACAATGGGCAAAAGGCAAGAACATCTGTTGTCACCATTCCTGTCATATTTGAAGTCCTAGTCAATAAAGAAAAAGAAATAAAGGTATATAGATTTAAATAGAAGTAAAACTATCCCTATTCATAGAGAACATGATTGCCTATATAAAAAATACTATGATATCTACAAATATATTGTGGAATAAATGATTATAGCAATGTTTCAGGATTGCTATAGCAGTCAAGACAGTGCGGCAGTGGTGAAAATACAGACACACAGATCAATGGAACACAACAGAAAGTACAGAAATAAATTTGTGCCTGTATTGGTTTTTGATAAAGGTAAAAAAGTGATTCCATGGAGAAAAATTATTTTTTCATAAATAATGCTGAAACTATTGAACATTGATATGCAAAAAATAAATATTGACCTCACACCTTACTCAAAATTATGTGAAAATGGATGATAGGCTGAAATGTAAAATTCAAAGCTATAAAATTTATAGAATAAAATTAAGAGAAAACCTTTGTTACCTTAAGCTAAGCAAAAAAAGTCCTGAGAAATAACATTAAAACATGGCCCATAAAAAAATCGATAAATTAGACTTCATCAAAATGAAAAACTCTTTCTCTGAAAAAGACACTGTTAAGAGAATGAAAAGACAAGCTACAGACTGGGAAAAAATATTTATAATCATGTAGGTGAGCAAGGGTTTATCTATAATATATCAGGAACTTTCAAAATTCATTAAGAAACTGAACAACTTAATACAAAGTTGGACAAAAGATGTGAACAGACATATCACCAAATAACATATTCAGATGGCAAATAAGCACAAGAAAATGTGCTTTGTGTCATCAGTCATCAGGGAAATGCTTTGAAACCACAATACAATACCTCTGTACATCTATATAAATGATTTTTTTAAGAAAAAAAGACAATACCAAGCACTTTCAAGGATATGGAGCAACTGGAACTTTCACACATTGCTGCTTTTAGGAATGTAAAATTGTACAGTTAATTTGGAAAATGGCTTGATAATTTCTTATAAAGTTAAACATATACTTACCCTATGATCCTACAATCCCATTCCTAAGTATTTACCCTAGAGAAATGAAAATCTATGTTTACTCAAAAAGCATACACAAAGCCTTCAGCAGCATTATTAACAATCACCCCAAACTGGAAACAACCCGAATGTCCTTTAGTGAGTGAATGGAGAAAAAAATTGGGGCTTATCTATATAATGGAATGCTCCTTAGAAAGAAATGAGAATGGACTATTGATGTATATAAAAACAGGGATAATCGGCTGGGCGCGGTGGCTCACGCCTGTAATCCTAGCACTCTGGGAGGCCGAGGCAGGCGGATTGCTCAAGGTCAGGAGTTCGAAACCAGCCTGAGCAAGGGCAAGACCCTGTCTCTACTAATAATAGAAAGAAATTAATTGGCCAACTAAATATATATATAAAAAAATTAGCCGGGCATGGTGGCGCATGCCTGTAGTCCCAGCTACTCAGGAGGTTGAGGCAGAAGGATTGCTTGAGCCCAGGAGTTTGAGGTTGCTGTGAGCCAGGCTGACGCCACGGCACTCTAGCCCAGGCAACACAGTGACACTCTGTCTCCAAAAAAAAAAAAAAAAAAAAAAAAACCCAGGGATAATCTCAAAGGCATTACGCTGAATGAAGCAAGCAGTCTCAAAAGGTTGCATATTATATGAATCCACTTATATAACATTGTAGAAGAGAAAAAGTTCAGGAGCATAGGGCAGTTCAGTGGTTGCCAGGAGTTAAGATAGGAAAGTATTAATATTTGACTTCAAAGGAATTGAATAATAGGTGCGATTTTGGAGATGATAGAATTGTCCTGTGTCCTTTTTTCAGTTCTTCTTCTTTTTTTTTTTTTTTTTTTTGAGATGGGGTCTTGGTCTGTTGCCCAGTCTAGTGTCTAGTGATTATATTAATAATAGCTCATTGCAACCTCAGACTCCTAGGCTCAATTGATCTTCCTGGCTCAGCCTCCAGAGTAGCTAAGACTACAGGTGTGCCACTGTGCCTGGCTAATTTTTTATTCTTTGTAGAGTTGGGGTCTCACTATGTTTTTTGCTCATTCTGGCCTTGACTCCTGGCCTCAAGCAGTCCTCCAGCCTCAGCCTCCCAAAGTCGGGGGATTACAGGCATGAGCCACTGTGCCCAGCTTGTGTCCTTATGGTGGTAATGGTTACATGAATATATCCATGTAGTAAAATTCATAGAACTGCACATCCAAAGGAGTGGATATTATTGTATAAAAATTTACAAACACATCTTATTTAAAAAATTACTTTTCTGGAAGCATGTTTAACAAAAAGACATTTTATTCAGTATTTCTATGTGTTTGTAATATTGGAGATGGGATCAACATTAGAGCAATCCATCCTATGGCATGATGTCATATTTTTATTGTTTTTGTGATAAGAAAACACAACACAGTAGATGCGGTTTTGTAAAGAAAAGGCAATTACACTGACAATACGTCAAGTTAATAACAAAACATGCAGGTATGCAAATGAATTCCCTGTATTCTAAACTTCAGACAGGAATGGACGTTCCTGTTTTGCCAAACTTACAGGGACTAGCATAGAGCCTGCTGGCAGACAGCTCTTAATAAATATCCTATGCAACATCTTTCAATAAATAACTGTGATCGCAGAACTACTGATAGAGAAGTGGGAAAAGGCAAAATCCTCATGTAGAACATAGAGCATTTGCTTGGGTTATCTGTACCCATATAACAAGCACAAATAAAGGAACATTAAATCTCCTGCCTTTTATTTCTCTACTCTGCACTTCATTCTCTTCTCTCAGTCAAAACCCTCCTTGTCGGTTAATGTTCAGATCAGATTTTATCTCTTCCAAAAAGTAACCAAGGGGAGAACATGTGCACAAAGGATGCAAAAGTCATTGGAAATTGGGGAGGAGAAGAAAAGTGGGGATGGGCAAAACCCTACCTAACGGGCATAATGAACACTATTTGGGTGACGAGCACACTTACAGCCCTGTCTCAAGCATTACAAAAGTTATCCATGTAACATAAACATTTGTGACCCCCTTAATATTTTGAAATTAATAAATAAGTCTTTCATGCCCTGCCCACTTCACTTTGATTTTTCTCTTATTTGAATGCTGATAACTCACATTGTGATGCTGAAAGTAACCAGATAGCCCTTTCATAGCGTACTCTATAATGTGGATAGGCCTTATTCCTCTAAATTTATTGCAAACCCACAGATGATAAAAAATCTAATTGAATATGTTGTCATGTTTTTTCTGAATCCTTCTCAGTACCTACATTTTACTAATACACCTGGAAGACATGACTGATGTCCCATCAGAGTTGACATTCTACAACGGTACTCATGACCTCATGTTCAAATTGTCAGGAACTGTGGTTTTGCTGAAGCCCAGGGGGGTTGAGTTGGTAAGAGGACAAAGTTGAGGTAGCCCCATGTTGGTCCAGGACCTCACAGGATGGCATCAGGAATTTCCTAGGCAGCACCCAGGTTTCTGAAGTTGTATCATTAACACAGCTCAGGTAGCTGGCATGGACTCTTACACAGTGAAAGAATGAATGCTTATTCATCACCCAGACTTTGTTCAGGAACCTCAGTCCATCCACAGAAAAACCCACCACATTGACTCTATAGAATGGGGGCTGGGGCAAGGAGAATTTGCAGATTGTTTTACTCTAAATGAGGAAATGTTGCATTGCATGAAGTCCTTTGCAAAGAAAAGTAGGTTAGCCATTAATGGAATTAATATATTTCATTTCCTTCAAGGAAAGAGCAAAAGTACAGTTTCCCCCTAAGTTTTGCTTTCTCCTTCAGACAAGGCTCCTAATAAAAAACGTTTACTATCATCAAATTGATTTAATCAGTGGATTTAAATGGTGCTTGACATTGAACCTAGTGATTACGACTTTGCTGTATTTATGTGTTTAGTACATTTGCACGTGGTGCGCTTATTAAACAGAGCAAATAATTTGCAACAAAGTCTGCTGAGTCTTTGCAAGCTGAAGGAAAAAGCAGAGAGCATTGTTTCTCCTCCTCCGCCCTCCGAAGTGCCTTGTTCTTTTTAAGGCTTACAGCATAAAGGTTTACATTGGCTTATGAGCTGGAGATGGGCTTGTTAACTTCAAGTAACATTTCCTGTTCTTTTTCATCACAAGAGTACTTTAGGTTTTTAAAATTTTAAGATATTCTGCTTGAGAGGAAGAAAGATGCAAATTTATTTCCTGTTTCTGAATTAGACATGGCTCTGAGCTCACCAAATCTCCCATTAAATAAAGAGAAAGAACACTGGCGAGAGGAACAAGTGGTCAGAACATAAGGTGCTTCTCTGATTTTAATCATATTCATTCTTAAAGCCCCACCTTCATACGAAGCCATTGCTAGTGACATTAGTTTATACTGAAATCACACAGTACTAATGCTCAGTACCCTGCCGTTTAATACCGCCTTATATTGCTTTACAGTGGCTATTTTTAAATTGTTATTAATGAAAAACTTGTTTCCTTTGAGGCCTGGGGTATGCTGTTTACCTTTCTTGTGTGTTTCCCATAGCCCCTGTCGTAGTGTAAGTGTTCATTGGGTGCCCAGTGATACGTAGATTGCTGACTTCTTGAAAATGCTTGTCTAGTTCCCAACATTGCTATAAGTACTGATGGTAGTAGATGCGCAAAATATTAATATTTTTGCCGTTAGAAAAGAAATATGGTGTCACTAGCTTGGCCAGAGGGCTGTCCTTTTGAACTACACATTTCCACAGTTGTTTAAAATAGAGCATAACTGTCACTTTTGACTTCAGGAAATACTGTACCTCCGCTGACCTTATTGGCTTTGCCTAGCTTTAAAGGGAGTATAAGCAACCGTGAAAGGTCCAATAATTTCTGCACTTCTGTGGAATCAGTATATCCAGCAGCTGCCTTCCTCCGTTGACCAGCATTCGCTTCCCCAACACAATAAGGAGAGCAGAGAGGATGTGTGTGAGAGGGCCTTGCTAATAGGTGAGTGTCTCGCAGACCTCTGACAGGTACAGGATTGGTACAGCCCACCTGCTCCTGCCTCTTCTTGCTTTGCCTCCTTTAATCACAAGCCACAGTGTGTGTATTGTGAAGGATGTACCCTCACAGCAAAAATAAAACAAGGAGTGTCAAAATGAAATGTCAGAGATATCAACTGTCAAACTCAGTACTTAAGGAAATCGGGTCTTTCATACTTTAATAACCTAATAACTGTGGCTTCTGCTACTCCATGCTCAGCAGCAGCCTATGTTCAGTGCTGCTCTCTGAAGATGGCATTTTCCTGCCTGGGCTCCAGTCTCATTAGCTGGCACAGCCCCTGTAATCAGCTTGTAGTCCCCTTTGACCTCTGAGGTATCTCCCCTTTGCTGATGAAGTGCTACTTTCGAGTTTCCTGACATGTTACGTTACTTAACATAGGAGGGGACACGAGGGATTTAGTCTTATTTGGGAATGCTAATGATGGCAGGTGGCCTGCTTTGGACTGTGTTACGGACTGAATGTTTGGGTCCCTCACAAAATTAAAATATTGAAGCTTTGATCCTCAATGTGATGGGCTTTGGGAGGTGGGTTTGGAGGAGGTTGGGAAGGAGCCCCCATAATAGGATTGGGTTGGTGTCCATATAAGGGGGTGAAGGAACCAGAGCTCTTTCTCTCCTCCATGTGAAGATACAGCAAGAAGAAGGCCAACTACAAACCAGGAAGAAGGTCCTCACCAGTAACTGAATCAGCCAGCACCTTGATCTTGGCATTTCCAGCCTCTAGAACTGAGAAATACACTTCATAATTTAAACTCAGTCTTTGATATTTTTGTTACAGCAGCCAAAACTGACTAAGACAGGATGTATTACTCTCCAGGACTCCTTTAGGAACTGATTAAGCTGATTAAAGCTTGGTTACCTGTTAGTGATTTACTATCTATTGATAGTAAATAGCTTCTGCTTGTGTTGCCTGTCTACCTGGACAGTTGTCTCCTACACTGTCAAGTCTATACATGAGACCAGGCAACCATTGTATGACCTGGATTGGAGCCAGCCAAATGACAAAACTGACATATAGAACATGGCAGCACAAAGTTATGTCCTAAAAATTGGGAGACCTTGATGTTACCCTGTGCTGCCAACCCTGGGGCTCAATATACCTCTGGATGGCTTGATAAGTGAGAAGAGCAATGTTTGCATTGTTTATACTGTTTTAAATTGGGATTTCCTATGACTTCAAGCTGAAAGCATCACTAAAGTAGTTGGTTAAATGACAGTTGGCAATGAGAGATTCTGCATTACTTCTTGCAAAGGGTTCTCGAGAGAATTTGATGAAATTTGATGGTGGATCAACGGATAAAGAAAATGTGAAAATGTAGTGTGTGTATATTACTCAGCTTTTTAAAAAAGAAGAAAATACTGCCATTTGTGACAACATGGATAAACATAAAGAATGTTATTCCTGGTGAAGTAAGCCAGACACAGAAAGGCAAATACTTCATGCTCTCACTTAGATATGGAATCTAAGAAAGTTAAACTTGTAGAAGTGGAGAGTAGAATGGTAGTTGTCAGGGTGTATGCGGAGGAGAAAATGGGGAGATGTTGGTCAAAGGGTACAAAGTTTTAGTGATGCACTTTGAATACGTTCTGGAGATCTAATGTACAGCAATGTGACTATAGTTAATGAGACTGTATTGTATACTCAAAGTTTGCTAAGAGAGTAGATATGAAGAGTTCACACCACAAAAAGTGAAAATGATAACTATGTGAAGTGATGGATATGTTACTTAGCTTGATTTTGATGATTATGTCACAGTGTGTGCATACATCAAAATGTCAAGTTGTATGCCTTAAAGATACAATTGTATTTGTTAATTATACCATAATAAAACAGAAAATATACATATACTTACAATAATTATTGATTGGGCACTTATGTGCCAAGAAATGGTACTAGGCAGTGGACATCCAATAGCAAATAAGAAATTTTCCTGCCCTCTCCAAGCTTATAATCCCAGGAAAGAGAGAATATTAAACAAATAATTATGTACATGATTTCTTTTCAAATTCTGTAAAGGAAAAGTAGAAGGATCAATGGAAGCATGTAAGTAGTAATAACTTGGTGTATTCGTCTGAAGAGATTTCTCTGAAGATAAGATATTTAATTTAGGACTTGAAGAAGGGAATGTTGGCTCAGGAAGCATTCCAGGTGTTCCAGATGGAGACAGAGTATCAGTAGATGGTTGGGGTTTCTATAGATTGAAGGAGTTGGAGTCAGCCTAGCTGAAATAAAGTGAGCAAGGAGAAGAGTGCATCATAGATGTATGCTAAGGGCCTGCTAAGTGATGGGCACTTAGGATAGGTTCAATCAGATTGGCTATTGTTATGAATACAACATATAGGCATTGTGGGTTTTGCTCTTCTAAGAATTATAGGATGAAACCGATAATTGCTTCTAAGAGGTTTAAATGATAAATGAATATAGCATTTATTGTAGATTATTAAGAAAGAAGAGACTGTCTGAGGGGAACATTGTCCTTTGAAGCACATGGCATCCTAAACTAGGCATGTTCAAGGCCACTGTCACAGTCATAGTTTTCAGCCATCAGGACAATGGGCCAGAGAGAGACCTTTGGACTCACGCCACCTCCTCCTTGGCCTAGATTCCTGTCCTTGTTCTGTAGACCTAGAAATTCACATCCTAGGTTTAGGGAAGGATGTGTCTGACTGCACATCAGGCAGAGCAGACCTGTTGCTTGCAAACTTGCAGTGTCAACTATTTGTGACAGTGATATTAATACTTTGCTGCCTCAAAGCAGATCCTGCTTTCTAAGAGCTCGTGGGTCCCACATGTGGTACAAGCCTTGTCCCGGTGGGAAGCAGAGAGCCAGAGGGAACTCAGGAGGATGGGAGAAGGGAGGGTCGTGTTTATTTTGGATGTCTTTACATATTCAGAATATTTTTTTAAAGTTTTGTGCCAAAATCTATCACTCTGTGTTTTTAGGTACTGACAGGTGCCAAAAATATAAAGTGATAGGACGTTAATTTTTAATAAATCCTCAGGAATAAATGCAATAGCTCATCCGTGAAGGATGACTGTGTTTCTTTCACTTATGAAGAGACCTTGATAATATATTAATGAGCAGCATAATGCTTACCCTTCAAGGGTGACATGCTCCATATATATGCAAAAGCCACATCACCCCACACTGAACTTTGGATAATGTCCAAATGTCCTCCCTCTACCTTCATTGTGTGTCTCCCATCTCTGTTTGCTATGTGCTTGCTCTGGCACTGCGTGGGCATAAATAATAATGTCTGGAGGTTAAAGAATCTAACCGTGTTCTGTTGATTGATCAATTAATCAATTTTTATTGATTACCAGAATGTTCTATTAATTCCATTATGATGTCTAAAGGGGAATCCATAGCAATTAAACAAAAAGACATTTGATAGTTTTTGTGGTAATTGAATTTGTAAATTTATTAGCTTTCAGTTGTTTACTTCCAATACAAGTAATTAATATTTCATGTGACTCTTTTAAATGGGAAAATGCTTATGGGATCATTTTAATTACGGAGCAGATATTGGTTTGAAAGGAAACCTCTAAAAACCCTGAGTTTATAATTGAGTAGTACCTCTCTCATCAAAAACGATGTGTTCTGATTATATTTGTCTTTCTTCTAAATCTCATTTCTGGACACAGAAGGCATAAGGATCTGTGCTTAGGTGTCAGCTGGGGAGGAAAGCGCTGTGGTGTGAAGAAATCATTAAGCACCAGCTGAGATGATGTCAAGTGTAGCAGTAAACATGAAAGATGCATGGTGGTCTCAAGGCAGTCAGGGAGTCACTAAGATCAAGGCACAGAAGGTCAGAGAAGTCCTGGGCGTCAGGCAAAGAAGGAGGGAGGGGATATCTGCAATGCCTTTGTCCAATAGAAAGACATTTTATGAACCACAAATATATTTTTAAATTTTTAGTAATAAGAAATAGGTGAAATTAATTTTAATAATACATATATTGCTTAAATCAATATATCCAAAGTGATGTTTTTTCCAACATTGGATCAGTATAAAATTATTAATGAGTTATTTTACATGCTTTTTACCATACTGAGTCTCTGAAATCCAATGTATATTTTACGTTTACAGCACTCTCAGTCCTGACTAGCTACTTTTCGAGTACTCAGTAGTCACATGTGACAAGTAGCTACTGTATTGGACGACACAGGTCTCTAGTATTCAGCTAGAAAAAAGTTTCATTAGATGGAAAGAAGAATTTCTCAGCAACATGTGCAATAAATGAAAACTTTTTTCAAGACTCCTTGAAAAGGAGCTACATTATTAATTAATATGATGAGTTTGGCTGAGTTGCCTGGTGCCTGGTGGCTTCAGCCACATAGTAGCAGGAGCTAGAATTTACTCCCTTTTGAGATTCTCTTTTGCATATCTGCTGTCCCCTGATCCCCAGCTGTGACTTGTGCTCTGCCTTAGAGTTCTGTTTGCTTTTCTGTGGGTCCTTACTCAGAGCATGGTCACTACCATCTGGAAGAGTCAACCTCAGCAGAGGAAGGTACAGCAAGGGCTGCCCCGCCCACCCTGCCTCACCCCAAGGGCTTCCTCACCCTTCCTTTTATTCTTAACTTATCCTCAGCCACATCAGCCAATGACTGCTGAGTGCATCACACACCACCAATAGTGTGAACAAATAGTTGAGCAAATTAACACAATGGTGGGGAGTTGAAGATGGATGATACATGGGACTGTTTTCAAAGTCAACGAGAAGAGAAAAATAGGATTTTTCTGCATTTCATTGGGTAGGGTTGTCAAACAAAATGCAGAATTCCCAGTTAAATGTGAATTTCAGGTAAAGTACAAATAATTTTTAGTATTGCATGGAATATACTTATACTGAAAAATTTATTATTTATCTGAAATTCAAATTTGACTGAGTGGGCATCCTGTATTTATTTATTTATTTATTTCTTCTAAATCTGACAACCTTTCTTCATGGATATCCTTAGCTTCTGATGTGATTTGCCCTCAAAGTGGGAGCCCTTTCTTTAAACTTTGCTGTGTTAATATCGCAGCTTTTAGGAAAGCCCTGTTATGTTAAGATTGGTCCTCTGCTCAGTCATTCCTTTAACTATCTGATAGATCTAGCAATTCACAGCAGAGCATTTTCTAGACTCTACTATCTTCCCATTCTGGTGGGGGGGGCGTCTTATGACACCTTCTGAGCTTTAAACTTTGAGGTCCAATCATCTTTGGGTAAGTCGCTCTCCCAGGGCGAGTTCAATACATGGCTTCTTCTCCCTGCCATCTTCCAGCCTCAAGATCCAGTCTTCCGAGAAAAGTCTTTAAATAATACACACACACCTCTCATCCCACCTCAAACACACATCAAAAACACTCGAAGCAATAACTCCAAGGAACTCCACAGTCTAAATCCACATTAAGGCAGGGAAAAAGTGACTTCCTAAATCAACCTAGTCTGCAAACATTCCACTTTCCAAATGAAGGAAGAGCTTTCCAATTATTGTGTGAAACAATTTAAATTCTACTTTCTCAGCCACCAGCTTTCAAACTGCTCAGTGGTCAGCCTGAACCGGGAAAGGAAGTCTGCCGAAGGGTCTCCCTGGACCAGATCCGCTATAGTTCCTTCCCTGATGTGTATGTTTATGGGGCATGCGGTGAAAATAAACAAAAACCAACATCTCCTTTCACAGTTACTACTTCCTCTCTCCCCAGGACCTCCAACTACCTGCCTCATACGCACACACCTAACCTGAGGAAGAGGAAGCAACTGCAGTTTTAAAGTAGCATTTTTCCCCCACTTTTTGTCCTGGTATATAAGAAACTGTTGATGATTCTACTCCCAGAATAGAAGGTCTAAGTCAGGTTATATTGCCTTTATCTGTGATCCAGTACTAATTCCAGGCAAAAGTGAGGAGTAGGGTGACTTTTATTTCCCTAAACTTAAACTTTTATTTCCCTACTAAACTCTTTTCATTCCTCTACTGACTTTCCCCCACCTGCCTTCATGATTCTGGCCTCCCAGCACTTTCCTCTGTCCCATTGTGACTGATCTGACACATTATTTACATATAACCAAGTGTTTCCAGATAAAGCTTTATGCCAGGAGTTTGCAAAATTTTATATCATGTACCTTTTTGAAGATCTGATGAAGGTGAAGGATCCTTTCCCTAGAACAAGTGTCTGCAGAGGCAGGTGTGTGTGTGTGTGTATGTGTGTTTATGTGTGTTGTGTAAGGGATTACTGACTTAGTATAAAGTTTAATAATATTAAGAAATAGATGAGAAAGGAAACAATAAAGCAAGAGAATCACATTTTGCTCATTCCTAGCCTGTGGTCTAAAAGTGTGAGTTTCTCTGTAGAAGACCGGATGGCTAAATCACATCGTGGAATCATGAAACCCTGGTCTCATATGCATGTGTAAGCATGCCTTGTCTCACACATTTTGAGGCAGTTAGAGAAAAATCGTTAAGGGGTTGCTGGTCCTATACACATCACTATATATATATATAATTTCCAGTCTCTCTCCTCTACCACCAATTCGATTCTGAAGAAAAGCAAAATATAGAAACTCTGTGAAGAGAAAAATAAGTTTCCCCCCCACAAAAAGCACTTCTACCCATTTTGAGGGGGAGGTAAAATATAAAGAAAATCGTTGAATTAGTTGTACAAATGTACATATACCTGAAAAGCTCAGGATGGTTTGCTCCTGAAAAAACTTGGCTCTTTCTTTTCCAACATTTTATTATAAAAATTTTCCAACATACAGAAAAGTTTGTAGAATTTTAGAGTAAATGCCCACAAATTCACCAGCTATATCATTAACATTTTACTGTACTAATCACATATCTAACCATCTACCAATTCCTGTATTTATTTATCCATCCAGTTTATTTTTTAGTGTAGTTTGAAGAAAATTAATTATAAATATCAGTACACTTCTTCTCAACTACATCAGCATGCATATCCTTTACTAGAGTTTAATATTTATTCAAAGTTTTTTTTTCTTTTTAAAAGGATTCTTCTTTTACTACACAGTCATAATTTCAAATGTTGACTTTCTGTCCACCCAAAAATGTGTAGCCCAAGGTGATCTGAATGATTCATGGCTCCCTGGGGACTTCTCTGGTGATGTAAAGTAACTAGCTGACCATCAAAAATTTGTTGTCTGTCCTTTGGGTAGAGCTGTTGCTGGGAAGAAGCTGCCAGTCAGGGTCTACATTCCCCAGTACCTTTTGCATCCAGATGAGGCTACGCCACTAGATTTTGCCAGTGGAATATAAGTAAAAAAAGATACATGTCATTCCAGGACTAGATGGAGAAGTGAATCTTTATTTTTTCGCTAGAGACAGGGTCTTACTATGCTGCCCAGGCTGGTCTTGATATTCCTGGCCTCAAGCGATGGTCCCACCTTTGCCTCCCATTATGCTCAGTTGTAGGAGTGAGCAACTGCACCTGGATAGCTTGGATTCTTGAATCACCATTTGAACCTGAGCCACCATTTGAAGCTGAAACTGTGATGGGATTTAAAAATGAACTCTGTTTTGCTAGGCCCGAGAGATTTGGGGGGGATGGATATGAAATTTGCCTACCTTGGCCTATGAAAAAAGTGATGATGGTGCGTGGCCAAACTGAAAGTGGTATCTAGAATAAGGCCAGGATTCAAGGCTAGTGCACTGTGGATGCAGATGGCGGAGCTGAGGGATGGGGTGGGTTCAGGGCTGTGGCCACAGATAGAATATAACAGAGCAGTATCATCCATCAAAAGTGTGCCACCTTCTCGTTAATCTTCACATCCCCACGGCTCTCCAGCCTCTTTCCTGGCTATGCCTTTTGCCTCTATGCATCCTAACTGAAAAATCTCCTTGTGAACTATGTGACCTCCTGAACTGACAGAATAAGTTGCTAGTTAGTGACAGTGACGATGGCATTCTTTCAACCATGCCATGGCTGACGCCTATCTCTGGATGGCACTATTACAATAATATGTCTGTTGGCTTTCCTGCACCCTCCCCCAAGTGCTTAACAGTATGATTTTGGCCCAGCTTCCTGGGCTTCCATTTGGGATTAGATATTCTTGAAATGCAGAGCTGCGCCTTCCCCAACACTTCCTTCTCTATGTAATTTTTTTCCTGTTTAGTCAGGCTATGCTCCCCTTGGACAATCATTTGCCAATAATCCTACCAAATCCCGGTGACATTCATGATTTTATATGGATTTCATTGGGTTAAATGCCTCAAGTTCATTTTGTTTATTACCTACACTTCTTTCATTGTTACAGACACTCCGAAGTTGTCAGATTTACCCTTTGATTCTGTTCTCTGTTATTTCCTTTTATGAATTACTTGGCATCTTCTCCAGTGCTTCTTTTTTTTTTCCTTCTAATTCATACCTAATAACCTCCAAGGGCAGTGTTTCATAGTGCAAGCTGGGCATTTTCCCCTTCTTTCTCAAGTTTCAATTGAAGTCTCTCTTTATCCTTTTGGCAAGTGTCCTAGAAAACATATTCTTCTCAGGCCCCATGAGATAAACTCTATTCCTTGCCAGGAGCATTTCATTTTGGTGTCATAAGTCATGCTCTGAAAAAAAGCACATCCTTTTCTTTGACACCATCTCTGTAGCCAGCTGTTCATGTCTCATAACCTTTAGTTGATTCTAAAGTCATGACCTTTAACTAGAAAGAGAAATGAAAATCTCACCTCTAGCCTTAAGCAATTTTGTTTTTATCCTAATAATTTTTAGAAACCACAGACACTTTGCCCATTTTAGTAGAATAATTTGATCCCTTATTATTTATATAAAAGTACAGACATCTGTTATAATTAGGTCAAAGAAATTATGAGTATATAAAAAGCATTACACACAATGAATGACTATAAGGTGTAGGTGCCAGCTGGGTAAAAGCTGAGGCTAGGGTGTGATGATATGTGGAGTTAGTAAAATTCAATCCCTAGAGGTATCTAGCCTAGTCCACTTATTTTTAAAGTTCTGGCAGTCTCATTGAAAGATAATTTAAACCTTATCAATAATTGGGCTTCAGAAGTTAACAAATAAGTTTGGTGGACATGAGAGGGTAGTGGTCATGAAAGCTAGATTGCAGGTGGATGACATACACAAATAAAGAAAGCTCCATGAAGGAAAAAGCCACCCAAGCTAAGGAAGTTGTTGGGTGTGGTGGGTCAGACTAAGAAACTAGGCCTGAATATAGGAAGAAAGAAGCAGGTCGTCATAAAACACTAGGTAGAACATAAATTATTAGCTCTGTTCTCTTAGAGGCACTTAAGTACCCAGGGGAGAAGGGGACTGTATGATAATTCTAAAATAGTATTATCATTATGGAGCATAAAGTTTCTGTGTTTGTTTACAAAGGGGAATTTGTTCGCCTATTGGATGGATGTGTCAGCACCTGAGATCAAAGGATAGCAGTGATGGTGGTGCTCACATGATGGCGGTGTTCACCAGGGATCCGGGGTTGGGGGGGATAGATCCACATCTGAGGGATAAGGTGAGCATTGTGGAGGGGAGGGGCATACCTCTAACCCTTGCTAGGGAGAGGCAAAGATATAAAATGTGACCAAAATGTTTGTACTCTCATATTTTCCTGAAATAAAGTAAAAAAAAAAACAAAAAAAAAAACCAGGAAGTCATCTGATGTCAGAACATTCTATTGATGATTAATAATTCAATTTTGCACATTTATGGTTCTGTAATTTGTATAGCAATAAAAAATAAACAAAAAAGGATAGCAGTGATGGACAAGAACTGTAAATAGCAAAAACAAAAAACAAAACCCCTATGTCAGGGACATGATGTGAACAGATAGTTCCACTGTCATTAAAGTTGCAGACAAAGCAATGGTGGACAATATCTGAGATGAATGAAGAAGAGAGCCCCCAAAGCAGAAGGAAAGCAGAGGTTTTCATGTTTTAAAATGATTGGTTTTAATCAGGTACAGTACGATGATGGAGACAACTACCTTTAAAACAAGAGCTTATTACTCACAGTCCCAAGATGAGAAGGCACACCATGCCGTGCAAGGCCACATGGAAAATCCCTGGGATTACTCAGGAAGCGTAAGGAGTGAGGAGAAAGCATGGGTGTGAGACTTTATTACTATAGTGGTGGGAAATTGTTGGGCAGAATGTCTGCTATCGGGCAGGAAGTAAAGCTCAGATGTTGGAGTTTGTAGTTATTATATTAATAATTGGTAAACAATTTTGGTCTGTTAACATGGCCCTGTGATACTGAATGCCAAATTATGAATTATAGGATCTCAAGAATGATTATTATATGCAATAGTGGTGCAAATTAAGCGTCTGACAAACACTACTTTTCTGTCTGTGGAGAGAAACCAGAAAAGGAAGAGGCTGAGAAAATACAGATAAAGTGGCCTTAGGGAAAACAGAGAGCCTCCTACTCTTGAGCAAGAGAGAACATCTTGTTAACACTTGAAAACATGTGTGTTAATAGAGCCTTTATAAGGTCTCTCATCTAACAAAGACATTTTATCAATCTGGGATGCCTGATGAACTAGCATCCACATTTTGAAAGTAGAAACACCCTGGCACTAACTCCGTAATATAAATGTTAAGGCATTTATCTCATGAAGACAAAGATAAAAGAAGGAAGAAAGAGTAGTTTTTCTATAACTTGGTGAGCCTTCCAGAATATGCCAAAGGAGGAAGATATTTTTCCCTTCATCCTAGGATTCGCCATTCTCGTAGGCAGCAATATTATCTGAACATTCATAGACAGTTTAAATCAGTACAACTTGATAAAAAATGTGGAATGATATATGCATAAAAATGTCCTGGGATTAGAAGAATAAACATCATAATAATATCAATTGTCTCTAAATTAATATAAATGTTAATACAATCAGTTTTTTACGGAGATAAGTTATTTGTAGAGTTAAAATGGAATAATAAGTGCCCAAGAGTTGTAATAGAAACTTTGAAATAGAAAAACAATATGTGACCTACAGAATGGGAGAAAATTTTCGCATGCTACACATCTGATAAGGGGCTGATAACTAGAATCTATTTAGAACTTAAGAAAATCAGCAAGAAAAAAATCAAACAACCCTATCAAAAAGTGGGCAAAGGACATGAACAGAAACTTTTCAAAACAAGACAGAAGAATGGCCAAGAAACATATGAAAAAATGCTCAACATCTCTAATCATCAGGGAAATGCAAATCAAAACCACA